>VWZT01005484.1:220800-245932 GCA_013397055.1 Pachycephala philippinensis
CTAAAGCAGCACAATTACATCAGCTTCAGCGGCATTTTGAGTACTAGGTGGGAGTGTGAGCCTCAGAGAAAACCCCCACTTCTGCTTGGGGTGACATAAGGGAAGAGAGATGCCTGGAACAGCAACAGTGGCAGAGCTAGAGACATGCCAGTGTGAAGCACCCACTCTTTCCAAATGGGATTTGAACAGGGCCACATGTTTAGTGTAGTTATTCCAAGTGATTCTGCCTGTGCTGTCCGGCTGTAAAGGGCAATCTACACACAAGACAGGCATCCTCTGTCATTTTTCTAACCTGTCTTTAATTTTTCCTTCTAGTTAACTTCCAGAGCAGCCTTCATACTCTTCCTGTGAAAACTGAGCAGGCAAAGGCCCTTCGATAATATCAGACCAACATTTGCCAGGACCTGCTCAGTTATGACCAAAGCCCTGTTCCTGAATTCAACCAAAAAGTGCTGTCCAGGTTTTGACTGTATCAGTAGCAGAGGGATGATGCCAATGGTAAGCTTTCCCATGGAAGAGGGATTTTGATTTCCAGACCAAAATAACATTTCAAAGATGGTTTCATTAATGCCATCTAGCCTTCCAAGACAACACGTTCTCTGATACCTGTAAACAAAGTGTGCAATTGCCTTAAAAGGCATAATATGCAATTTCTTTCTTGGTTATTGGCAGTTTTGCCAGTTAACAAGCTGATAGCATCGAAATCAATACTGCACTTTGTCCTTCAGACTCTCTGACTTCTACCTTTTCAGGAACCAATATCATACCCTTAATTACTAGAGCAAATAGCTGAATTAATGGACATGAGGGGAATGGTGCTGCTACATACAGTTAACAGAGGTGTCTTTAAGCAGTAAAGCACAACAAGATGTACTAACCAGTGAAAATAGGGCAGATCTTTTCCCAGCATGTAATTCCACCTTCGGAGGTATACTGTCCTAGCACCACCTCCAGGAAAAACACGGGAAGACCTCCCCCAAACAGGAAAATGAAATAAGGTATAAGAAATGCACCTGTTGAGAAAATACAACAGTACATAATGAGATGAAATGAATGAACTTAAACAAGATCATCTAAAAAGTGGCAACAGGCACATATAAACAAAGAAACGTATTTGATACTTTAATATCAGTAGGAAATAATCTTATTCTGGGGTATTTTTGCTCATTTTCCCTGCAAAAAGGATAAGTATAGGCTGGAAAGGGCATTTTCTTACCTCTTTAAAGTGAATATCTGCAATAACAATGGCAGATTGTTAGGCACATAGCAGTTTCACATGGCTCAGACTGCTCTTATTCTGAAATCCCCTGGTCTGAAATCCTACTGGTCTATATTAATAGCGTATCTTTTGGTTAAAACTCAGACTCAGTTGCAGCAGAAATAAAAGAGCAGGAAAGGTTCAATAGCATAACATTTGAAACATTGCTGGGTTTTTTCCCTAATGAAGTTTCAACAAAAACTATTCAACATTGAAACAATCTCTCCTGAAGACCGGTGAGGAAGGCAGAAGACAAATGTATGAAAATTCTTCTTAAAAACTGGATGAAGGCAGTGAAAAATAGTGAGCATAGGGCAGACAGACAGATTCCTGAGCATGGAACAAGAACTCACCTCCGCCATTTTTGTAGCAGAGATACGGGAACCGCCAGACGTTGCCTAAACCAATGAATCCCCCCGCCACGGACAGCAGGAAGTCGATCTTGCTCGCCCACTTCTCCCGCTGGGGCGGCTTTCCCTCAGCCTCATCCTCAGGCCGTGTCCCCGGGCTCTTGCCGGGGGAAGGTTTGAGGATGTCCTTGTGGAAATCTTTCAAGCACTGAAGCTTTTCCTTTGTTGCCATATTTCTGCTTTCTACACAGAAAAAGAAAAAAAGAAGGGTTTATTAAGCAGTCTTTTCCAGCAGAGCTCTCTTAACACTGCAAGAACTGTTTAGCCAAACTCATTCATACAAAACAGTGCTGTTTATCAAGCTGAGACAGGAAAATACATCTGACGGCTTCACTGACCAGGAGAGACAAAGCCCCCCTGACTGTGTGGTCACCTCTCTGCAGCCAGAGCAGGGCAGGGCACTGTGAAGCTCTGGCACTGCTCACTGCTGACCTGCTGCCCGCAGGGAAGGGGTGCCCCAGGAGCGCTCCCTGTGCCGGCTCCAGCACGTGATGCTCCTGGGCAAGTGTCTCACGCTGCTTCCGTGCCCAAAATAAAGTACAAATAACTGCATCTGGCTCCTTCTAAAACATTTATGTGAAATACAGAATAGTGAATCTCACCTTTCCAGATAAAACCCATTCTTCTACTTCCCAATAACCGGAGCAATCCTATATTATTTATTGCCTGCAATTTCCATTCCCTGAAGTACTATAAAGCTTTCAGAAAACTATACATTCATAAAACCTGGAATGGAAAGTCATTTGTTCTAATCAACCTGCAGGAACTGAAGGAATCTTTTCAGTTTATTCCATTTTCATAACCGCACTGTTTTCCCTTGACATCAATAAAGGGACAAAAATAAGCCTTTATATTCAATTATTGTGAAATGCACACCTATGCAATGGAACAGTTTGCTGAGAATGATGGCTCCTTAGTTAATTAAAAAGTCAGTGGCATAAGACATATTAAATCATAGCTGGTTTAATAATTTATATATATAATTTACTATCAAAATCATAGACATACAAAAATAATAACACAAAGAAATATTCTAACAAGTGCCTTTTTAACTAAGATTTTCTAATGAAAACAATTTAGGAGTAACTCATAGCTTTTATGTTAACTGAGGTCGCAGGCATATGCAGCCAATTCATTCCCCACATAACTCAAGTGACTCAGCTGGATCTGACCAGTTATTTTTGCATATTGTTTTGATACTGAAATTTTCAGCAGAACCAGGCAAACCAGAAAGTTTGTTCCAGACAATTCACAACCATTCGCTGCTTGCACATGTCATTATGAATGCACAGTCATAAAAAAATCATGCTGAAGATTATCCTGTTGATAGCTGCCAACCTCCCCCGTCCCTGTGTGCTGGTTCTGATCTCTAACCTGATTGAGCTCGTGGCAGTGACCCGAAGACTGAGCTGACATTAGCTCTGCAGGAAGTTTTTAATCCGAACATGATTTTGAGATAGATATGCATCACTGTACCTGTAAACCTTTCCATCCACCACGGAAAGTTTCAGAGGGCTAACACTGTCAAAAACCACAGCAGCTCCACACTCACCCTGCTGGCACATTGGTGGCCTTTGCAAAGCAGGCACTGCAACAGCAGCTGCCTATCAGGCCGTGATCTAAAGAGGGACTTTAATCTCCACAATGTTAATCATTATGACTTTCTACTGGTTTTTAAACAAGGCCACTGGTGAGTGCACTGGGTGACACGAGCACTGCAATACCTTGTGGTCAACAGCAGAGAGAGCTCACAGAAGGAGAAAGTGAATCACAGCGTGATGGACCATCACCATCACATGCAGGTGAATGAAGGCAGGACACATTCCACTAAAATATCTCCTGTTGGTCACTGTTAGAGACATGGTATGAGATAAAGCAGTGCAGCAACAGAATAAAAATGGCAGGGCCAGCTCTGTAACAGCCTTTAGGCACTTTGTTGCTTTTGGGGTTTAATTCACAATAGCTAACTTGAGTTGAATTTCATGAATGGAGATTAATAGAGGTGCCTCTAAAAGGGATATGCAGTAGCCCTTAACCTCCCTGAGACATCTGCATCTCACTCCAAGCCCCAAACAAGCACCATCCTGCAGAAACCCCTGGAGTCATCTCTTGAGGGAGGAAAAAAAAAAAAAGTGGATGCAACTGCTTTTCTTCAAAGAGATACCTACAAGGTGGTTGATGTCCTGCTCTCACTGCAACAGCTACCAGGCATGGAGAAAGATCACTTTTGCTTTCTTTTGCTGTTTGTGCTGATTGAATCCCTATCTTTCATCTTGCAGGAGGATGTCATAACCATCAGGCAACAGGCTATTCTGGGCTGAGGAATGGAGGGCATTTGGACCATCTCATGGAAGCTGTTCTTCACAGGGGTTATTGAAACACTCATCAACAGAAGGAGAAAGTGTGCAAAAGAGAGAGTTTCACACCTAGTGTTTAGGGTATGCTCTTATTTTTCTCACAATTTTTTGGTGAACTGGTGGGACAGCCATAAACCTGCTTAAGAGGCCACAGAATTATATAGATTTATAGACCCCTGAAGGATTAGATTTGAAATAGGAGCTTAACTGCTCCCCATGGAGACTGATACTGGAAATAACCCGAAACAGAGCACTGGGAACACAGGCTCCCCTTATGTAAAAAACACCAAGGGGACCTGCAGCATTAGCCACCTCTAAGATTAAAAACTCTTCAGGATTGCAATTTTTTGCAATCTACTTTTATCTCGTGACACAGAGTTCTTTATTTTTCTGCCAGCTCTAATCCTCTTGCCTGCAGATTTACTTTGACTCAGGTGTTAGTCAGTTCTACCCAGAGTTTGCAAGGCTGACCAGTTGATTGCATTCTGTAAACCCTGACTCTCCCTGGGACAAGGTGATCACCCTGTGGTTTGTCCCAATTACCTGCACACAAAATGTGAAATGGTGCCTTTCCAGACTTCTTCTTTGTAACTCAGTGGAACTGCATTATAAAATGGGACTTCTAATTTGTCTCAAGATACCCCAAATTAATGGCAGTGCTTGAAAATCTAATTAGTGAGCATAAATTTTGCTCCAGCCTTAGCTGGAGTGTGATGATGGATCATGATCTCTCCCTTAGTCCATGAACCCTCAAGGTGATGCTTGCTTTTGGATTTGTTTCACTGTATGGGAGGCAGGAGATGAACCACCACAACTTCGGCGCAAGTCATCAGTTCTCAACAGTGGGGCACACTACCTATCCAAGGCTTGCACAAAATTAGTAACAGCCCAGCTTTACTGTGTATAGACTTGCTAAAATCCCAATTGTGTCTGGAGGGCCAGCAGCTGTGGCTGGCAGGCACGTACGGTCCACCAGTACCACAGGAATTGTCGCTAAGAGGCCACCTGGGACTGTGGTCCCAGCCCATGTCATGTTCAAGGGATGTTGGATTTATCCCCCTTTGCTGCCAACCATTGGTGTCCACCCAGCCATTCCGAATTACAGGAACTGTCTACAAAGGCTTCAAGGGTGGGGGGTACGGGCGATTCTCCCTGGCAAAGAAAAGCCAAGAAAAGTAAGTTTGTTTAGTGAAAGGCATTGTCTTTTTCCTTAATGGGGTTGGAGTTTCATTTCCTTTAGCTATGTCCCACTGGGTGAGGTTAAAATGGCTCTTAAGGGAAATAGTCTGACAGAGATGCTGAAACAATATGTTGTCACCGCCC
Source organism: Pachycephala philippinensis (assembly GCA_013397055.1). NCBI lineage: Eukaryota > Metazoa > Chordata > Aves > Passeriformes > Pachycephala > Pachycephala philippinensis. Next base: position 226,149 of record VWZT01005484.1, read on the forward strand.
AGGTCAGAACCAGAGAATAATAGGTTATTTTTACTGTATCACTTAGTGGGGATGGTATCCGAGATCTGAGTCCATCAGATTCCCCCAAGGAAATATATTGTGAAAAAACACTCTTACAACTACACAGTCCAAAAGGAGCGATCCAAGTCTGAGGTATATGTCTGCCTCCTGGAGACACACGTCTGCCTTCCAGGAGCCACAGCTGACTGTAAGAGTACCCCCTCCAGGAAGCTTCAGATGGCCCCAGGAAGCTTTGGCTTCATCTGATGAACTTAATATGGATAAATAAAAAGCAGTAGTCAAGCTTGCTATTTATGGTGTGCCCCTAGGCTGAGCCCAGCCACACTGCAAGAGCCTGATCCAAAAGCAAGGGGAAAAGCAATCCAGACTGGGCCAGGCCCAGAACTGCTCTCACATACACTGGTACAAACCCTCAATAACTGAGGATGGAGTAATCAATGTCAAATCGATGCTGGTAAAATATGGAAAAATAGAACAAGGGATCAAGCACAGGCACTTTGCACTTCTCAAGCATCTGCTCGCTGGTGCAGCCAGGAGGCCCTTCCACAGAAGAGTCACGTGTCTGTCCCTTGCACAAATTTCCTCGGATGAAATACCCTGCAATAACTCAGGCTCTCTTGCTGCCCCCCATAACTGGTCAGTCTTTGGTGCACAGGTGAAAATACCAGAAGACCAGACACAAGAGGAGCGCTTTCACAGCCAGCTTGGCTTGGGCCATCCCCTGGGCCACAGCTGTTGGATCTTCACACGTAGAGCCTGCACCTCAGATAACCCATACCCTTTAAAAAACACTGGCATTGAAATGCAATCCCTCATAACATGCAAAAAACTGAGGGTTAGGGGAAGGGGGAGGCACTGCACAGAGGGGGCAGATGGTGAGCGATGCATATGAGGGAAGGCCACCAGCACAGCCGGGACCTGCTGGTTGTCAGAACAGACACAACTCCCAGTACTGCTGAACCACTGACTTTTTTTGACAAACAACCCATGGATTACACATCTGAAAATACACTGTGTTCAGTTTTTGCTTTGGGATTACAGTAATGATCCGCTCCAAGCTTCTTACAGCCGGAGACAAGCGACCAATGCACAGTAACACCTTCCAGGGGGAGTCTTGAGGACAAATCCACTGTGGGTGCCCCCTCATTTAATAGTCACTAAAAATCAAATCTTTCAAACAGTGCTTTTCCAAATGCTGATGGAAATGGGAAAATCAAAGCCTGCCTGTACACACAGATATGTGTTTGTAAATATTTACACATGCTAAAATGCACTCCCTGTCTTGCATCTGAACATCAGAAACCACAGCAAAGCAGATACTTCTTTTTTAGCCAATGCATATAAACTGATTAAAGATTCAACATACTGAATCGTTGACTAGAATGGTTACTGAAGGTGTTTTTTTCTCGCTGCTTCTTCTGTTGGAAAACTAAAAGCAAAGTACACATTCAGCGTCTCTGACCTTGATGGGAATGCTGCTTGAGGAATGACTGTATGGCTCTACCACTGATTTTATGGACTATTTTTGCAGTATCATGTGTACCATTACTACATCTGCTTTCGAGGACCCTTCTCTACTAAGCTCAGCCTGTGCAGACTGTATATCTTGAGCTTCTCAGTGCTCTCTCATCCTTTTCTGCCTCAATGACTTTTGAAAGACATCAGTTTACCACATTATAATTAATTTTTCTAACCCTGTTTTAGCTCACTGCCTCTTTAGACACTGCCATCTCTCTTATTTTTCTGTCATTTTTTATTTTGTATCCTGTAAATTGAAGTCAACATTCCTTTAAAAACTGAGCTTTCCTAGAACTGCCAATCTATTTGTGAATTGGCTCTTTTGAAAAATTATTATTATTTTACATTCACATTCATGAATATTTCAAAATTAGATGCCCTGATTGCTGGATCAGAGCTGGTCTTCAAATAAGCAGCTTCCACTTTCATTGAGAGCAATGGCAAAGCTGCTATTGATTTCAACAGTAGTAGGATCAGGCCCCAAATAAAACTGCATTTATTATGTTTGGCTCATTTCCTAGGATTACTTGGAACTTTGAAAGCTGTAATTCTTGATGTTGACAGCTCTCCCTCCCTCCCAGGGCAGTGTGGTTAAGCCAATCGATACATGATTAAAATAAACAGCCCCTTGATCAAACTTATGCTTAAGTGCAAGTCTTTCTGATCTGGAGGAGAAAAAGCCTTTATGTCTGGCAGCCCTCAAGGCCCAGCCAGTATCCAAAGAGCACCTGACTTCACTTATTGTCCCCAATTCATATCCCAGTTTGTTCTGCTTCACTGAACAAGATACCTACGTTTTTTTGAAAAACAGTACCACTCCCTTTACTGCTCACACTGCCTCTCTTCCTCTTAAAAAGTGCCTCTAAAAATTCCCTGAACTACAGCTCACTGTTCTGTCTTTAATAGACTCCTCTTTTTCTGAATACTTTCCCCTGCTTTGGGTTGCTATTTAAACCCTAAAATCCATTTATCCTTTCTTCTTTTTCGGTTTTCACTCCAGCTTTCTCCATCTCCCTTCTCACTTCTTCATAATTTCCTTTTCTTTCACTGTGATGCTTTTTTTAGTCTTCTAAGATTGACTGGAAAATCTGCTAGGAGAAAAGTGAACTTCTTTATAAAGCTGAAGCCTACTCTGAAAGAAAAGCCCAGAGCTTAATGCAATTTCTTTTTCATCAGTTGTGGTCTGGACAAAAGGTATCTTTTTTCCCTCCGTGCTTTTTTTTCTTGCTGGTGTTTCCATTCATGCTCTTCAAATGCTTCAAATAGGCACCATGTCACAGCACTAAGCTGTTATAAAATCCTGCATCTTTGCTCAGATTTCAGCAGCAGAAAATCTGCAGTCACATAATACTCTAGATGCTCATTTTATTCTACTTATTTATGTCAAAGAACAAAGCAGTTACAACTAAACCCAGAACAGGAGGAAATGAAAAACTCCTTTTCCATTGTGTGGTGGAAAGGAGGAAAATGAATACCCACAAATTCCAGTGGATTTCAGAAGGAACATGACCCTGACCCTAAACAGTGGCTGAAGCAAAGATGATGCTTCCCAGCCTCAGGGATGGAGCCTGATTCCTCAAGGAGATGGCACAGGGCAGTCGTGGCAGTCAGTAAGGAAGAGCATGGGATGCAATGAAGCAGAGGACTGGCACACTGAGTCACACTGGTTATGACTCTGTCCTACTGAAATCCCCTGTGGGCACAGGGTCTCCTGTATCCCAGTGAGAAACCAAGGATTCTGTCTGGAGAGCCATGGTCCTCCTGCTCTGTCCTCCTCAGAGAGGCAAGCCCAGGGGTTGCTCTTGCAAAGACAACCAGGGGGAAGGAGTGTTGGGGGGTGGCAGTGGCAGAGAGACTGAGTGGAAACTGCTCATCCTTTGCACATTGTACTGGTAATTATGTGCAGGACAACAACCAGTTAAAACTTGAGTTTGTTCACGTGAAGCCAACTGCTGACCCAGTTTAATGCCTCCGGGTGTGCCAGCTCACAGCCTCCTGACTATCAACAGGCTGGAAAGAAACACCAGCTTCCCACTGCCATCCTCTGCTCTACCAGCTCTCCCACTGTGAAAGTGGAAAACCATTACTTTACTGGGTGACACCACCTCTTGAGGCCTTTTTCCTTATGTGAGGGCCCTTAGCAAAATGCATTCTATCCATGAGGTATAGCAAGCTGATGGCTTTCCAAGCAAGATCGGCATTGTTAAAGAAGATTCAACAAGCTGGGCACATCTTCAACTCGTCAACCTCCTTGTACCCTGCAGTTATATACCTTTTGACCAAAGGAACAAGCATTGCCATATTTTGCTTTAAATTCTGAAGGTGTGCTGTTGAATGGATTGCAATTCTCTATCAAGTCCCGGTGTCAATTAAATTAGTTCTATTGCCATAAATAAACCATAAATTGATCAAAATCAATTAAAGGATGTCCTTCATCCTGCTATTAAAAAAGGCAAACCCCCTAAAGCTCACAAAGCTTACGAACTCAAATGGTCAGTGGTGTGCACTGTTCCTATTGAATTTTTTGCATGTGATTAATAGTGTATTGATCCTATGTGACATTTCTGCCAGGCACTTACAACACATGATAATGTCAGACAGCAATTTCCATGCTACCTTAACGGAGCACTGCCCCAGTGCAGTGAAGAGAAACAATAAAGTAGCCATTTAGTGAGGCAAATACGCAATAAAACGTATAAATTCATTATTTCAAAGTAATCTTTTCTTGGGGTTAAATCATTTCACCCTCACCTGTTTTTTCTTTCACACTAATTCTAAATTTAGCCTTAAATTAACCGAGTTTACCAATGTTAATGTTCAGGGCTTTCTCGCATTTGAGGATTACTGTACTTTTTCATTACGTTTTCTAACTAAGTAAAAAACAGATGGATATGTAAGATTACACGTTTTTGGAAAAACAAGTAGAGTCTTCCATACCCAGCAATGGCTTTGATCAGCTGTTGCCGTACCTGCCTAGGCCACCGCCACGCAAAGCCAGAGTTGTGTTTTCACTGCCTCTATCCATTAATTGTAAACAATAACTGAGGACAGATTTCTATCCCACCTGTGGCAGCTGTTTAAACATGTCATACAGTACCTTATTCCCAGAAATCTAGATCCTCACACTATCAGTGGAAAGGAATAATCTTTTCTTCTTCTTTGTTCCCGTGCCCCATCTGCCTAACACCTGGGTTTTTTTTTTTCTAGAATACATTAATGGAAGGAAGAGTTGTGCAACACAGCACCGTGGGTGGAAAGCAGCCAGCCAACCTGTACCAGGAACACAGCTATTACACGCACACGATCAGCAGTGTTAGTCCCATTACAGGGCTATAAAATCTGAGCAGGTTACAAAGCCCTGAGGGCTGGGCCATGAGCACTAAAACTTAATGGTGAGAGTGAGCTACTTTTGATTTTAGCCTTGACTTCTCCTCCATGCCGGCAGTAAATATCAGCAAAAATATGACTCGGTGACAGAAATGAGCTGTAATCTTTTAAGTGGAGCAACAACCCTTTGCTGATAAACCAGGGTACTCAGGTGACTGGGGTGCTCGGCCAGGGCACCTCTGCTCACAGGCCTTAAGCCACGGAAATTTCCTAAGCACCCTGAGGCTTAATTTACTGATTTACTGTTGTTGTTTTCTTTCCTTCAAGCAAAAAAAAAAAAAAAAAAGGAACAAAAACTTTAGGCGTATGAAGTTTCGCACAGGAAATGAAATTGAAACCACTGACACGGCAGTGCAGCAGCACATGGGGGTCCGCAAGTTCTGTGCAAAAAGAAGAAGTGGCAAAGCTGGTGAACAAGCTCACGGAGAGCACAACTTTGCAAAACAGGTTGGTGAAACATAGACTTTCACATGCACAAAAAAAGTGAAGCTCTGTAGACACTATGATATTTATTTGCTCTCCTGCAGCTAGTGCCAGGTGCTGGCTTGCACGGCTGGACAATGGCATGTTTTGTTTAATCCCAGAACAGCCTTGGCTCTGTCTCCAGCTGCAGCCCCGTCTTCTCAACTTCCCTGGCTGCCCAGAGCCATTCACTGTGCTCCTGGAAGGCATTTGAGAAGGAATACCACTATGTCCTACAGGCCTTGCAATGAGCATTATTTGATCAAAAAAATCACTAATTTGATCACTGCCTATCTGCTTTGAAGTTCCAAGTTGCAAGTAGAACCTTTGGTATTGACCACTAAACGACTGTGCTTTTAAACACCGTGTGATTCAGACCGATTCCCAACCAGAGGTGTATTTTCAGTTCAGTTTTGCTGTAGGTCTCTGACATCTGCTTTCACAGACTGGGAGCTGTGCTCATTTTTATGTCAAGAGATATGAAAACCAAAGAGTGCCAGAACAAATACTTCACTTTTCCAAGGAAACTAACACATAAACCACTTCTGCATGCCACGGTCTGCAAAGTGCAGAGCACACACCAAGCAGGAACAAAACCCTGAGCCCACACACTACTTGGACAAAGGCCCCACAGAATTCACCCTGGAATTGCTGCCTCCCAAGGGAATTTTATTAGAGCAAAGACTGACTCCAACACAAGAAACAAGTATCTGCAGTCCCACCTTTATACCAGGGTCAATCCCACAGGCTACAGATACTTGTTTACCTGTTGGCTTTTGCAGGTAAGATTCCCCAAATACAGCATGACAATATGTGAACAGCCTGAGTATTTTTCTCCATCTCTTCTTATCTTTTCAAACAAATGCCAGCTGATGGTTTCATTGCAGGTTGCTTTTATAGTCCTAGCCTGACTACTGTAAGCTGAATTTACTCCTGTTAGCAGCTGAGGATTTTTCTCAGTGCAATTTCATCTCAGCGAACACGCTTACTTAAGATACCAACATGGCACATTAACCTTTAGTATCTAAAGCTGTCTTCATCATGACTACAATTGTTTTTCACCATTTGGTTTTCTTATGCAAAAGCTAATAATGGACAGGTGGGAAATTGTTTGCAGTTCCACTATAAACAATAGGCACCTGACAAACAGCTGAGACAGCAAAAAAACACTTCACATACAAACTAATGGTAGAAAGTGAGAGACCTCCTTTGGTTGACTTGTCTGAATTTTTGTAGGTGACCTGTATAAGAGCTACATGAACTTGTGATAGCTTTACAGAAATCTAGGAGAAAGGAGAAAGGTGTAGGTGTAGGTTCAAAGTCAGATGTACTGCTTGAGATTCCACATTTGGATACTATCTGCCCATGAAATTTGACTTGTAGCCTATTGCTTGTGTGCTGCACAAAGGACAGAGGAGAAAGGAGCATCAACCCTACCGAACAACAGTATCTTCCATTATTATATTCCCTCTACATGGCACAACACCCTTTTCACACTTGAAAGAGCAGTACTCTGCATCATTTAAGGAGGATCTGTATGAGGCAAGAGTATTTATGTGGTTACAGAAAAGGGAGGGCAGCAACGAAAGCAAGTCTGTCCTGTTAAAACTTGATTTTAGAATCCTGCCTTGCATAAAAGGGGACAACAAAAGCTTTTGATTGCTCATATTTTGTCTTTCCTCAATCCACTATGGTAGCCCCATTTGTAAACTTTACTTTTGGTAGAGCCTGATGGGAAATCAGGTGTTTGCATAAGCAATATACTTCTTGTTGAAAAGTACAGAGATGGAGAAAAAGCACCTTATCTTGTCAGTTTTGAAAGAGCAACCCTATGAAACCCTATGAAATATTCCCATTTCTTTTTCCCAGCAAGGGAATTTTTGAGGGATTTTTTTCCCCCTAGAATAGCTACATCATTGTTGAAAATCCCCTAGGCTGATACGGTGAATCTGAGTGTGATCTTGCTTTCTCTCAGCACAATTAAAATAACATTGTTCTGAAGAAGGGAATTTTTTGGCTAACATATGGGCCCACCATGAAAATTTGCTACCCGATGGAGCTCACAGATGCCCCTGTGCACATCCCAGCTCTCTGGCAGACAGCTGCAGAGCTGGGAGGGCCTTGAGCTGAGGAGCAGATGCTCTGTGCAACATTAACTCCCTCACGTGGTTACGGCTGCGTGAGGAAACCAGCACGTAATGGCCCAGCAAGGGCAGTTGGTGACTCACTAAATCCTAAATACCCCAAAGCTCTCTTCAAGGCTGCTAGGGAATGAGATTTGTCATGGAAAAAGGAAAAAAAAAGGTGATATTTACTTTTTAAATACTTATCATCCTGATATAATTATGCATCAAACTCTTCAATTGATAACTTCAATTGGAACTTACTGAAGATTTGAAGAGAACTCAAGTGAAATCCTGTTACAAATTCCAAATAATTTCAGAGATACCCAAATTTCACCTACTACTCTCACCTGAGGTCACCATTTACATCCTGATATTGTTCCCATGTGAGTAAACCCACTGTTCCCTTCCTGACCTTCAGGAAGTCTCTGGTCTATGCAGGTATGAATGAGTGACAATGACAGGGAGTGAGGAGTTAAGGACATGCACAGCCCTATGACTGAATCAGTACAGCAACTGGGTATTAAACAGAACCATAAAGTAATTCAGGTTAGAAGGGATTTCTGAAGGTCACATAGCCCAGCATCCTGCTCAAAGAAGGGCCAGTATCAAAATCAGACTGGCTTGCTGATGGCCTTATCTGGTCAAGCTCCGACCAAGAGTGGAGACTGTACAATCCCTGTGCAATTCATCCCACTGCTTCACTCTGCTCAGGATGAACATTTATTCCATGTAAACAATCTGAATGTTTCTATCGGACAAAGAAAGAAGAGGAGGAGGAAAAGGGAGAGGAGGATTAATACAAAATTACAAGATGATACCAAATGGAAGGCTTACTCTTCACTCTTCTGGTACTGCACACATACAATACAAGCTGTTGGAAAGCAAAAGGTGCTGAGGGGGTGTGCGGTGAGTGACAAATGGGTAAGCTCCAGGTTAAGTACAAAATAAGCAGCAGTCCCTGATGGCAGCATATCAGACAATACCCATTTTATTGTCAGAGTAAAGCATATTCCTTTAAGAAAACCAAACAAAAAGCCCTACTGAGTGCTTCAGTGCATGCCAAGCAATTACTGCTTTCCACAATGTGTCCTGTGACTCACTGTGCCACAATGAACTGGCATATGGTGCTCATTCAGGGTATATAACTCACACAGTAGCTCTGAAGAGCTAATAGTTACTTGGACTCTAGTTAATTTTGGGGGTTTTTAATTTCCCCATGGCAATGCAATAAATGTCATGCTTATTATTGTATGATTATTATGTAAAAAATAAAATGTTTTTAGTGGCAGGCAAGTGTCATTAACACCTCAAATCTCTCGTATGCATGGAAAATCAATTCAGACAAACTCTGGCATGCGAGAGCACATAAATAATTGGTAAATACTACCTGTGGTCTTCTGGGTCCAGATTTGACTGATGCCAAGAGCAATCAACTCCTTTTTGGCTGCAAAGGATAGGAGGGCACTCAATACCTTGCAGAAGGCACTCAGTACCTGGCAAAAATCAAGCTTTCTGTGTGCCAGCTCCCTGTGGAAGAGCAAATCTTGAAGCACATGCAACAGAAAAGGTTCTCTTCTCTTGCAAGGGAAGGCAACCTCCCAGAGAGACACGGAGCCAGCTCTCTGTAGGGTGTCAAATATTCTTCTGGGCTGAAAAAGGGTCACTCTCTCTTATCAAAAGAGACATAAAAAGTAACAAAGCAGCTCTCTTTCAGTGAGTCTGCCCAAGAGCAGTAGACTAGGAATCCATTTTTTATAATGAAGAAAACATCAGAGATGCTTAAAAGCAGGGACTGAGTAGTGGCAGAAGAAACTGTGCGATTACAAGAAAATTCTTCTCCTGTAATCAAGATGCCCCAAATGAGCCCAGGCTGCACCATGACCTGTGAGTACAATCAGAGGAGCTTTCCACCACACCCAGATGATTTCATTGGGGTAAGAATCCTGTAGAGGTAAAGTCTATTTAACACTTACATGCATTTGACAAAAATACACTGAAGCCAGTGCTATTCATTAGCAAAAGTGGATCAGAAAGATGGAAGTGGATAATTGGGATTTTGTCCACGTAGGGACTCAGAGCTATAGCAGAAGTGCAATGGGGTTGAAGGTCAGCAGGGTTGATTCCTGAAAAAGGAGGTCTGACTTCTGACATAATTTACACGATAAAGCAATAGCAATGCTACTGTAATCAACAAAACTATGCTGGAATAAATCAGGTGAGAATTATGTCCTGTATTTGTATGTCTTTGAGCTAATTTCACAGGTATCAAACAACACTAACATCTCAAATGTGACTTGGAAGGAAAAAAATTAACACTTCAGCCTACAGCTCTACTGCTCCTGATCCCCAAGGACTCAATTATTCCCTCAGTGGTTTCCTGTATAGCCCAAATGCAATGATTACCAATACAAATATTTTTTCCTGTGTTTTTGCTTTACAAAATGTAAATTTGGACTGTGTGGTCTCAGGTGTTTTCTTCAGTGCTTAACACAACAGTGATGGAAGAATATGGCCATGACCTTACCATGAATGGCCATGGGGAATAAGGACCTGCTCTGCCTATTTCCTCACCTTGAGCAGGTGGGATATAACTGAAATTGTGCCTGAACCAAGACCTGTACTCTTTTATTGCTACTCGGTAGGTTCTTTGCTAATAGTCACAATATATTCCCCATCTCCTCATAAATATCTTTGATTCATTAAAATATTTGTTGCATCTCACTCAGCTACATTCCTCTAGGAATGTATTTGAGGAAGGGCAAAAATACATGAAAATTAAGTAGAGCTCAGACCTTTTTCCGATCAAAAATCATATTCATCTATGCAGAAATGTCAAAGTCTTCATTTCACCCAAGGAGATAAAACCAACATTTAAGTAATAACCACTTTCTCCTCAATGCAAAGACCTTCTGTCGGAGAAGGAAATGCTGCCCTTGTCCAGCTCCTAAGCGTTTGTTCTCCTGGCTAATTCATGACAGTGTTAGCTAGATTTTCATTATAGAGTATTATTTGTAGCTGCTGTTTTCATGAAGCAGCTGTAATAAACAAGTGAGATTTATGTTCCTTTTTAAATTGCTTGAAATAATTAGTGCTGTTAAATTTAGACTCTGAAAAAAATTTACTAATTTTTCTATTTTTTAAATAAATACAGAAGCTACAAAGTGATCTACCACCACCAGTCAGGCCTGGGTCAGAATAGTATGGATGCCATATAGCAGCCAAAATGTGTTTCAGATGAGGGAATAATCTAAGTTCTCCAAACAACCTTTTAAAAGTAAATGATGGTTGTGCTGAATGAAATGTTTTAACAACTGCACTGTGTGCTATTTTTCTCCAGCCTGAACACAGACAGGACTTTGTTTTATTCCTATTCTGGTCTGTACAGATGCAAATGGGCCCCTTGGATGTGGATCATACTGATGAGCTCAATGGAAAGCAGGATCAATACTGAGACCCAGATCCAGACCAGAATTTTGCAGCTGCTTCCTACCTTGATTTATGCTGCATCTAAAAGCCCTGACCCACGTCAGACATTCAGATACCAGACTCGGAGCTTGTGGTTTGCCCTCATCTCTGCATCATTTACTTTTTCCACTCATTGCCCCTCAACCACAGCTTGCTGTATTGACACTTATTTAGAATAAGTAAACACGGTGCCCTCTCCAACCCAATTTGGCCATTTCACAGCTAGTGCTGCACTTCAGAGCCTGATCCAACAAACCTGCTTCATGACAGCACTGAACAAACATCCTCTAAAAAGCTTTCCACTCATAGTTGGGGTTTTTTTGGTTGGTTGGTTGGTCAGTTCTGTGACTCATCAGCCTTACAGTATTTTTCTTGGTGCAGGTGCCACCGCCTCAGCTGTCCAGGTTTCCTCAGTGCAGTGGGAAAGACAAGATGAAATCCCAGGGAGCAGGATAGAACTCAGCCTTAACAGTTCTACAAGAGAGGACTAATGTCCAGCAGACCTTCAGCTAACTACAACCCGAGGAGAGGTGAGGAAAAGATGATCTGCTGTGGGAAAGACCACATCATGCCATACATAGAAGAGGAACAGAAGCAATATACTTATTGTATAATGAGGAAAGGTACAAAATGAAGACAAAGAGAAGGCTAAACCTGTCAGTTCTTATGAACTTTTGTAACTACAGGAAGGAAAAGTTAGGGAAGGTATACAAATAAGAATGATGAAGCTGGGAAAGGAGTCTGGACTAAGATGCAAAAGACAGCTGTAATAAGTATCAAAATATTAAAATTTTAAGTACTTTATCTATAGTAGAACAGTAACAACTTGTATGTAAATGATAAAATCCCAGGACATTAAAATAAATAATGTCATACTGTTTCAAAATATTCCTGGATAAAATAAGTGGCATGCAATGGGATGGGGATTTAGTGTTAGAAGATATAAAGCCCAACATCCCAGGAGAACAGTGACATTGCCTGAGGAGCAGCTAGCAAAGCTGTGAATCCAAGAAGGACCTAAAGGTGATTGCAGGTAAGATTAGCCAAGTAACAGTTTCTCTGTGTGATGCTACTGAGTGATGCAGAAGGGTAAAAGGCTAAGCTACTTCTGGACGTGGGCATGGGAAGGGATGATAGGGAAATCTAAAGCATAATGCTAGGTCAAAACAGCCACAGTGAACAAATAATGAGTTGTTCAAGTCTCCACAGATTAGAGAGGAGATAGACAAATTAAGGGAAATACAAATAAGGACAATAAAAGTGATCTAAGGAGAGAGTAAGAGAGCTAAAATTAATACATACTATAAATGAGAAGACTCCTGGGCTGAGATCCAGCTATAAATACCTTCCAGGTACTGTGTGTAGAGGAAGGTAATTAATCTAGCTCAAAAGATAGTAGGACAAGAAGCAATTGCTTGAATTTAGGAATGGAAAAATTCAGGATATATAACAAGAAAAAGTTGTTTGAAGAGACACATCTGCTCAACAAGGCAGATTCCCAAGGTGAGAGATAAGGCATACTTACTGTATGCAGTCCAGAACAGATTGTATAAGGATGAGGCTCTGGGAAATTTTGCCATCACAAGTTTCTACTGTCCAGAAAGATCACCACAGTCCAACTTACTGATCTTTTAGTTGTGTTTTTTTATGGGTTATCTTCAAGACTGCTTCTCTATTTAAAAAAAATGCCAAAACAACAGCCAACCAAGAAGTGAGAATACATCTACACCAAAGCTCAGAGCTGAGGGTGTGTAGCACTCCAAGGTGCATGGCAGGGAATGGCAAACCTCTCTGCCTCTCTTCTGGCTATGCAGTGGTGTGGGGAATGCGAGTCTGTTGGGTGCTGGGCCTAGGAGTGTCAGCAAGAACAAAAACACTGACCCAGACCTCAGATTATTCTGAGTATCTCAACATTGAGGTCAAAGGCCAAAGTGGGAACTACCTCTTGTGATACTCATGGTCTTGCTCAGCCTTGTGTTAAGACATCCTGCATGGAAGCTTTCAGTGTCACTGCATAAATGATGTACTTTGATTTATGATTAGCTGAAAACCAATGCTAGAAGTATTTAACAACTCTCAGGAGCTCTAAATATAAAATAAAGAAGGAAATAAAATAAAATCCCCAAAACATTCGCAACAGACCTTACAATTTTCAATGACAAACGGGTACACACAAATGTGAGGAATATAAAACCCAAGTACCCTTAATACCCTCCCTTAAACAAATCCCATCCCAACTGCACTCACCAATCGGGACTTCTGTCCCCTCCTCAATGTAGATGGGCAGTGGTGATTCCTCCATAGGATGAGGCACTGATGGAAAGTAATGAATTGTGGTAGTATTTGTCGCAAAGTGACTAAAATACGATGGTCCCTTTCTTATCATTACAACTACATATGGCTGGTTACTATCACAAAGAGCTCTTTCTCAAAGTGGTCACCTCCTGTCACAGAGACTGGCTCAAGTCACAGCCTGAGGGGTTAATCCTCTCCGAGCATTCACTGTCACAGGAGTTAACCCCCTAGGAACGGGGCCCAGGAGAGATCACTGTTCTGGATGCTTCACCATCCTGCCATTCACTATAACCTCACTACTCCCATCCCTGGAGTTTAACTTGCTTTTGGAAACTCACACTGTTGTAGAAGCCAAGGGAAGCCAACGCACAGACAGGCACAAATAGAGTTATTGAGTCAAAGTCATAATATTTCATGCACAGAACCAGAGGAGAGAGGCTCTGATGCTCAAAGCTTGCCATTAGCTGTTGAAAAGCCACAGCAGGTGATGGAAGGCTGCACTGCAAATGGCCTCTGGACCACTGACTTTTCATTACTCATTTTAGAGTGTATGTATTGGACTTAGGAATTCTTCTTTGGGATACAGCAATCTCCAGGCAAAACTCTCCAGATCTGCACTGTGTGGTTATTCTGAAGTTTCCAGACACCGTACAGTCACTGCTGCAGGGTTCATCTGTTTGGGTTCTTCTCAATTTGGGAGCTTCTTCCCCTAAAGGTGTTTTTGCTGCACCATTTCCCATTTATAACCTCTTGGAAGCGTAAGCTTCACAGGATTTTCAAGAGATCTGAATTTCCTACGCTAGAATGAAATAATAATGAGCTACAAATGTTGAAAATGTTCATACTCAAAATCCTTCTGGATTTTTTCCTTCTCTGTTACCTTTGAAAATGATGATGTACCTTCTCAAAGATACAAACACTTAACCTAGTCTCAGCTAGGATTCCCAGCAGAAGGAAAGGAGGATTCTTTAATCCTTTGTGGGGTATCCTTCACTTATTACTGGAATTTTTTGGTTTTGGTTTTTTTTTTTGAAAGATTTTCTTATCCATAAAACCAGCCAAAGAACACTTGTGGTTTAAAGCTATTAAAAAAAGCATCTAACGATGTTTCTGCTAGCAACACAACCAGAATAAAGAGTGTTTTCAACAGATGCTTGACTAGCACCGGGCATAATATAAACCCCATGCTGGTGCTTTGCAGGATGCAAAGGGCTGCCAGCTCCTGCCTTTTCATCAGCCCACCCCTCGCTCACGTGGAAGATGAAGGGAAGCACAGGGGAGAGGAAGAGCAGAACACAGTTGCCTACAGAACTACTGTACAAGCCACAGAAATCATGGTCTACCGGGACGCCTTGCGCAAGCCACTTTTATCTAGAAGCTGAACTAACATTCCAGCTCAACAATAGCAAAAAAACATTTGTTACCACATGGCATTTTGCTACATATTAACCAGCAAGTTGCTACGCAAGCATAATGGAGTGCTGCAATTCCGAGATACATGTTGTTAAAAAAAAAATTGACTTATGGGAAATCAGCCTGAGGTGAGTGCTCGTGGGCTTGCCATGCCACTGGACACAGTACATGCTCGGAAGTTATGCAAAGCGGGCCCTGCATTGGGAACAATGCAGTCATTTTCCTTGCTAAGCTAATTTTGCATAAAGGCAATGAGAGTCTTCATCTATGCATCCCCTTAAAACATTTCATCAGATTTATTTACTAGGAAGAAATACCACAGCAGAGCTTCCTATACTACTCAACAGTTTTCAAAGCTGAGATCTGCAAAAAAAAAACAGGTCTCTAGATGGTGTGGAAAAAAACCTGTTGTGTTTTTATGACATGCAGCTTTCTCAGTCCCACAAAAAATACTTTAACAGGCTCCCCCAGACCGACAGCTAGGCTGGAGCCAAACGTTCACAAAACATTTGCAACAGTATTCACCAATAGTTGGTGGCATCTACTGTTACTTTAATGGGCATCACCATAGGTTGTAGAGAAGGTCTGAAATACCTACAGGCTATTTGAGGCCAGGTACACATACACACACTCTCCCTTACCCACACAGACAAATACACACATTTGCACACGTGCACACAACAAATGGCTCTATGGGCAGAACTTGGATTCTGTAGGATCCAAGGCAGAAAAGCTGACTTTTGTCACAGGGTTTGAGGATCAAGGACTCTGGGGTCCTAAATCAAGCTCTCACTTATGTGTCTCCTCTGCTTTGGGCAAACCATTTTAACATTATCCCTCCAGGATTTACACACCAACTTCATGGGCATGCTACTTAAATGTCTGCAAAGTGCTTTGCAACGTTTTCTAAATTCTGCGGTGATACACACAGAAGACCTGCACAGACAGATTTAAGATATCAGTTGCTGAGCATTATTGCTGTATAACTACAGCCTATTTTTACATGCTCTATACTTGGTTTCTACAAACAGATGGTAAGTGTTCAGTCTTTGAACATTTTAATGAGCTTTTTAAGCCGTCCGTAATTTCATAAACAAGCATAAATAACACTTACATGAAGAAGAGTCTCTGCTGAATGTATTTTCTTTTCCTGTTTGGAAAAAAAAGAAAAAGAGAAAAAGAAAAGGGAAAAATATTTTAAAGGAAAAAAAATGCATCCAGCAAGATAAGTCAGACATGTTTCAATGTTATAATATGCTGCGTTTTCTGAATTTCATCAGTAAAAACTTCTATTTGAAGAACACAAGACACTGAATGTAGTAACAATGCCAAAACAGGAGATCATTTCTCATGTGTTTCATCCTATGTAGAACATCACAGGAGATATGACTAAATCCATCTAAACAGCAGAAAATCACACTGCAGCAGTGAAATAAAATACAAATGCCATGTGATCTGGATCAAAAAATTAAAAAATACAAGAATTTTAAACTACATTCCAGCTCAGAGATAACCCCGTGGCTCAGTGTATGCATTGTTCTCCTTCCTATGGACATGGGACCTACACCAACACCCTGAAGATGGGCCCTCCTGCTGCATTTTGGCACAGCAGTGTTGTTTTTCCATGCCAGTGCTCAAGCAGTGGCTGCATTCAAACCCAGGCTGGGCAGCCACAGCAGCGAAGGCATCCTTCAAGGCTGTGACAATTTGATAGAGAACCACAACAGGAAACTCAGCAACTGCTGAAATACGGAACCTTCCAACAGGCCTTAACAGCCACCTCCTGCGGCCATGGGACTGCCACCCTGCTGCCACCCACCCCAGGCTTGGTGCCATTTGATTCACACTCTCCTGCCACCAGCCGAGCTGGTGGGTTCAGTGGATGCCCTTGGAAGAGGGTCTAGGGCTGGCACTAAATGGCTTTTTGCTGGTGTAAATCTGGACACATCGAAGAAAAGAGACTGACAGAAATACAGAAGATACTGTAGGACACCAGCCATGGTTTCAGAGTCATGGACTGGCAGCACAGCAGCCCTTACAACAGCAGGTTTTTGGGGAAAAAAGGGCAGCGAAGAGTGGCATTTAAAATTAATTTCTTCTATATTACCTTGTATCAATATTAGCTACTATGTAAGCAATTTAAAGGGCTTTTCCTGAAGTTTACATGCCTTGGGATGATGCTCAGCTCACACCAATCAGTTAAATCCACGGCACTAAAACAGCTGAGGATTCAAGTAAATAGGCATGTATGGAAGAAATTCAACAAAAATTAAATCATTGCATTTTCATCCTCTCGCTTTTCTTCTAAGGGCCAAGGACCCAATCCTGCAAGCAACCCCCCTAGAGTGGCGTTAAATTAAATTTTAGTTCTGTGTATAGAGCTCTAACTGCAGTAGACACAGGATTACTTTAAAAAAAAATAACCCTGATCCATTCTGGTCATGTAAATTAAGTTAGTGATGAAAAGAAGTTGAAGGCACTAATCCGACTGGGTAATCTATTCAAAGCTTCACTTCTTAAATGATCTGCAATTTATTCATACAACCAATCAAATAAACATTACTTACGAAAGGCTGTAACTACCATGGCTTTCCCATCCATTTTTATGTGTTGTAATATGGTTAAATTTAAAAGAAACTAATCAGCATAATCTTTACAGAGTTGTTTGCCAGCAAGATTACAACCCCAGGTAGGGCACCACTGCAGAGACTCCCCTTACTGGTGGAACTGGAAGCACTGCCATTGGGGCATTGGTGCAACATTGCCCCACTGCCCTCTGGGGCAAAAGTATGGGGCATTGGAAAACCTAGAAGGGGCAAAATTAAAATAATAGGGGATTGCTGCTAAGCCTTGATGTGCATTGATGAAAATCCTAGGAGTATTGCTGCCTGGAAAGTGCCCAAGAGTCTCTTTGGAAACATCCAGCCCATAGGATCTGGCTGGAAGCCACTAAGATACACTAAGAGTATTGATTAAAAAAACCTTCACTGAAATATTAGCAATGATTAGCTGTAAGACAAGATCCTCACCGGAGCTTTACAAACAGAACTCCACTCAGGCACGGGAGGTTTCCCAAGAACTCTGCAGCAAGAACAAGCCAACCTAAAGTGTATTCCTAGTTTTCCAGGGCAATGTGGCACCTCTTTTCTGCCAGCATTTCACACCGACTGAAGCCTCCTGCCACTGCCCCAACATTTCACTTCTGACATGAAAGCTCCAGGCAACCCACCCAAAAGCTTCACATTTGAGACTACCGATGAAGAGTTGTATGCCAAATTTTTTTCTTCGTTATAGCAAAAGAAAATAAAACAGATGTCGGTAGTATTTGAAGGATTCAAAATTTCTACCAGATTCCAGACAAAGATTCCTAAGCAAACAAACCAAACACCCCAGGATTTGGATGCAGCACCCCCGAGCACGCATCCACCTTCTCAGAGCCTACAGATAGCAGGAGACCACCTGTGACCTCCCGCTTTTTGCCAAGTATGACAGAAAATAACCCTCACAGCACGCGGCGAAAGAAGCAGGTTAATAAATGACAGCAAGAAACGGCCTTTCCTCTCCCGGCCGGGGGTCGGGTCCCCCCGGGCAGCACCAAGCAGGGGAAAGGTGTCTGTCGCCCTCCAGTGGGACCTGCTCTAATGCACCAAGGCGGGAGAGGTGGGAAAGGGAAGGGACTGAGGTGAAAGGCAAATAAAGAGAAAAAACAAAAAAAAAAAGAGCATGCAAAGCAGATAAGAGACAGTTGAAGAGGAAACAGGAAGATACTATCTCTGAAAGTACCAAAAATAAAGTTTCCAATGTCAGTTTAACGAGGGCAACACAGACATCCTCCCTCCACACTCGTGCTTCAGATTCGACTTGGTCGGGGTGAGGGACACCGTCACTGTCACGTTGCTGGCTGGCTCAGCTGCTCACACATTTTGCTTAAAAAAACCCCCAATAACCTTCAGGGAAACCTTTCCGTAACACTTGTGGCAAAGGCAGGCAATGCCAGAAAGCAGTCAGCTCGGCTGAACGCAGACCCAGAGGTAAACACCCGGCTGTCAACAACTATCAGAGCTCTCACCAAAGCCTCTCCCATCTAAATTCCACAGCAGCAGGTTTTAACGGGCTGATTTACCCTCAAACCTAAAGCCATAAAATCTAAACCGGTAGCAACTGTCATCCGAGCCCCGAATTACACAGCCGATGACATGTGCCCCGTCAGGACTGCCTCACTGTTTTGCTAGTCCAAAACTCAAAACATTTTCACATGCAAGCAATAAAATAAAAAAATGCAGTTACCAAAATAGTACTATCAACGTAACCAGTTCCTCTCGGCATATTTTCTTAATGCCATTCCCAATATGGTTAAAAAACATGGGAACTAATCAAAAACCTCCATCTTTACACCTCAGCACAAACTGTGCTGGAATAAGTGTGGGGTTGTATTTCTTCGTGTTTATCTGGATTCTCTCCCACTACTTTTTTCTTTTTTTTTATTTTCATCCGTGCTTCCCTTTAAACATAGCTGTTATTAAACAGCAGAAATCAGCTTTTACAATTTCTAAATACCAAGTTTTGCCACTCTTGGAGCTGCCTAAGGACAACACAGCTTGCCTTCAGCATCATAAATAACACATACTCTGCACATTTCTTCGCCTGGGTGAAATAAATTCTCCCATGTTCTTATATGGAAACCTTGTGAGTCCTCCCACATACCGCCTGGTACAATATCAGGCAGCGATGGGCATTCATTATCTTAAAGCCAGCGGGTGAATTTTGGATACAAGTTACCCCCACACGAACCGAGAATTATCACCCCTTCGCACCACACTGAGCTGGGTAACATGCCCTGTGCAGTCCCCGTGTTTTATTTCCAAGCCCCATCACTACTCTGATTTCAGCATGCCAAGAACCCACAAAATAAATGGAAAATGAAGGGAATAAAAAAAGAAAATAAGGGAAATAACAAGAAAGCAGCAGCAGCGGTATTACCCATCAGGTAGGCCCATTAGCATCAGATGTAGCATTGCCTGTACCAATCTCTTCACTCGACGTTAGCGCACGGCAGACAGAGAAAACACAGCGGAGAGGGGTGGGAAGGAGAGAAAA
>VWZT01005484.1:247279-427082 GCA_013397055.1 Pachycephala philippinensis
CCCCCCCGGGGGACTGGACTCTGGACCCCGGTGCCGCTCTGCCAGGCTTTGGGGACAGGTTTGGTCCCGCAGCCGTCTGCTGCTGGAGGAGGCAACACGGGAGCGTGGCCTGGCAGGTGCTTGGGAGGGTGGGATCTCCCTGCTCTACCCTGCCGCCTCCCAAAAGCGCGATCCCCGGCACCGGCAAGTCCCGGTCGCATCTGGAGAACAAAGTACGGCCGAGGCGATCGGCGGGGAAAATGTGCAGGGCAACGTTTTGTTTTTGCGTAGGGTTTCACCGAATCGAAAGCCAGTCCTTCTCCCCTGCAGGCGAACGGGTATATGACTCAAACGTCCTTGCTCTCCTACCTGCATCCCCTCTGGTTCTCTTAATGAAAGGATACAGCAGCAGACAGAGTCGCGAGGTATTTTCATATAACCCCTGCTGAAGACTTAGTAAGATCCTCTGTACTTCAAAATACCATTTGCATTGTGGCAGTACAGTCGTGGTGAAAGGGAGATTTTGGGCCATCTGTGTTTTGCAGAAGTCCCGTGGTGCTAACCTTGCACTGGGAACAGCAGGGATGGACCAAAGGAGAGTGAACAGTCCCCACAGCTCTGCTCTCTAGGTTTTCCCGGATACAAGATGCTACCTTTCTAAACCACAAACTAGAACAGCAGTTACTGGGAGAGCACCTCCGGAGCCCATCGCCTATACATAGGCTGCAGGGGGATCAAATTCCATCATAGCAGCCTCCATGGAGGTCTCTAGAAAAGGCTGATTTCCTTAGCTGTTTCTTGCAAAAGCTGCACCATTCTGCACACTTTTTGATGGCAATACAGGATGCCAAAAACACTGTGCTACAGTCACACATCTGATTTTCCCTTACTCCAGTGCATTCTGCGATTTTCAGTATCTGAGCTGATTTGCAGCATGAGTAGGTTTTTAGCAGAAAACCAGATAGAGATATAGGACATACACAGCTAATTGATGACATATCTCCACTGAACAGCCTCGTTTAAACTCATAACGATGTAGTCCGTGCTGCCACCTACGTCTTCTGATTCAGGTTTCTTGTGTACTGCAACTTCAACTCCTAGGCATCCTTCGCGGAGGGCAGCTCACATTTTGTGAAGCTCTGTGAGGGACCACAAATGCAGGCGGCTTTGGCTGCACTAGGGAATGAAGCAAAAGGTTTCTCACCTGCTCAGCCACTTGTTTGGTTGCAGTGAGGATGCCTCGATGCAGATTAGGAACCTGCAGTCACATCAGTGAAATGTAAGTAGCAGCTGGAGCCTTGTCTCTGTGAAGGATCCTGCCAGCACAGCTGTACCACTGACAGCAGTGGAATATTTTGCTCAAGTTCTCTAGAGGAATCAAAGCCTGTATTTTGTCTCTGGCTCTCTCTTGTTCTGTTGCTCCTCACTCATTAAAAGTCAGCCACACAAAGCACATGGTTGCTCTCTCTGTCAAAATAAAAATGTTTGGGGTAAAAGACCAACAGCCAAAGCTGTTGAAGTCAGACACATATAAACAGTACCTGGAAATAATAATAATAACAATAACAACAACAACAATACTACTACTACTACTAATAATAATAATAATAAGTCCTTTTGTGTTATAAATATGCACATTGCTGCCTGCTATTTCATTATGAGACAGCGCAACTTCTGCGAATGTGCCTGATGAATATTTGGGGGAACTCTGCCTTCAGTTGCAGTGGCATACGGCAGCACTAATGCCTCTGGCTTCTCCACTCTCTTATGTAACCGAAATCACAAGTTAGAGCCCAAATTACAAAGCATAAGCATGTGTATAATATTAAGCATACAAATGGTGCCAGAAATTACTATCCTTTTCATGTAGGTCTGGTTTTAATCTGTTAAAATTTTTGCTTCTGCAGCTTTATTGATTTCAGTGTGCACTGATGCCGTTCATAGCGCAATTCAGCCTAACCCCTTAAAAACCCCACTGTGAAGACATTAACCCAAACCTAACTAAGGCCAAAATGACTCTGGTTACAGGTAGGTTGAGTTCAAATGACTTTTATACCTTGAGTGTATCCTGTATTAAGATGCTACAGCAAGCAGAACACTACATCCCCGTGGCTGCTTTGGCAACTAGTCAGAGTGGCAGGTTTTTGCACCCCAGCCCAAGGCATGGGTTTGCCATCACCTTCCTTTGAGTTTTCCCTCTTTCTCAGAGACTATTTTTGCCATTACCATGCTGATCTGCTTGCTGGAGTTTTAAGGTGTCGGATGCTGATACAGCGAGTGCCTCTTGTATCTGTTTAATCCGATAACATAACTCTTTTTTAATCTCCACGTCTGGGTCACAGGGTTTAAAAAAGACACTGGGCCAAATCCCCAGCTTGGCTACAACATGTGGAAATCTAC
This sequence comes from Pachycephala philippinensis, assembly GCA_013397055.1. NCBI lineage: Eukaryota > Metazoa > Chordata > Aves > Passeriformes > Pachycephala > Pachycephala philippinensis. Next base: position 249,659 of record VWZT01005484.1, read on the forward strand.
TGAGATGGCACGAAAGTCAGGAGAGATTCACTGTATTTGCACCCGGGTAAAGAGGTCTTGAGGGGCAGGGATGTGAGTGACAGATTTCACATGGATGAATATTAACACAAGGTTATGGCAGAGCTAAGTCAGGTTCCCATAAGGTGAGGTGGTGGGAGGGGTATTACACCAGGACCTAAAATATGCTTATCAGCAAATTCTCATTAATTTTTAAATGGAAAGAGATTTAATATTTCTTCATTTTTCAGGAGAAATCTTGTTTTCGTTGTCTGGCTGCTAGGGGGAACATGATGTTTCATGGACTCAGGACCAAGACAGGGCATGGACAAAGAGGAGATTTTGCAGGGATTGGGAAGATTTTACATATAAACATTAAAATTAAAAAAACCCAAAGTTTATCCCGGCATGAAGTCCAGCAGAAATGTAGGAGAGAAATGGACAGCACCGTCTGTAAAGGATTGTGTAAGCAAGAATGGCAAAAAGGTGGTCTGAATAAGTCCATTGCATTAATGATTTTGTAGACATGCATTTCCTATACAGAATTATATGGGCTCAGTCTTTGGAGTTCCCCTGTATAGCAGGGGATCCTGAACCTGAAAAAGGGAAGCAGATTTTTTAAGGGATTTGCACATCATGGAGTGACTCTGGATTGCAAATTTTAAGCATTACTAAATTGGGGAATAAATTGTTGCTATTGCTGTTACATACCAGGATATCTCACTAATCCACACAATCCACTAAGTTGCTGTAGTTTTAGTCTGTGTTTATTTTAGATGAAATTATGGCCTGGACAGTTAATTTTTCTTACTTTATCCATATAAATCATATATAAATGAGATATCAAACAGAAATCAAAACATGACTTGTGTTTTTGGTACGCTCCCCATCATGTGAACCTGCCAGTGATAGAGCCCTGCACCGAGTTTACAAGTCAAACACAAAGGCAATGAAAAACCACAGGTCTTCTTGAAAAGTGGCCAATTGGCATTAAATTCTCTTTCTTTAATGCTCTGGGTGGCCTATTTTGCTTATATTTGAGACTGCCTAGCCATTATGGGATTGCCTGCACTGGTCCTTTCCTTACATCAAGCTAATTACAAATTAACTTGAGGCACTTAGCAAGGCTGAGAGGCTGGAGCTGGTCCGGTTGAGTTTGGAAGTGCCTGTTGCTTTACAGGGACTGATTCCTGAAGTGAGGGGCAAACACAGAAGAACCAAACAGCCTGGAACCAAAGTGGTCACGCTGGCTTTTGAAAAAAGTGAGTGTCTCAAGTTAATTGACAGTCAGCTACCTGGAAACAAAAACCTCTCATATATCCAAAGGTTTTCACTGGGATTTTCAAGACCTCCTGAGCAATTTAAAATCCTTGAAAGGAATGCACTATAGAATGAAAAATATAAATATTATTAAAGAATGTCTCTGAACTGAAAGCCAGCCAGTTTCATAAAAATGAGCTAAAAAAGCAATAACAGGTACTCTGTCTCCTGCTGGATATTGTATGAACCGTATGTTTTGCATTTTGGAAGTCACTCTAAAGCACTTCACTATTGCTGTTGGGAAGAACAGTAGAAGAACTATGCATAAATGAGATTAAAGTAACCTAATTAAAAAAATAAACAGTGTGCTTTCATCTTCAATTCATATCCAGTCATTTGGGATCTAACTTAAAAAAAAGATAAAAATTCAGAAACGCAGAAAGGATTTTGAAGGACAACTGTTTCCCTTTAAGATTAATGATAAACATACTTGTGTGTTCAAGGGAGAATAGATCCAGTGTTATGTAACAGGATAAAGAAACAAAATCCTTTTTCCTTAAATTACAATAACCAGTATGTGTGTGGATTTTAGTCAATCACTGAAAATTCAGGAAACCCATTTTCTTTCACAATTGCATTCCACATGCTAAAATTGACGTCTTCTAACTTTTAAACAGAATCACAATAATTAAAGACAGAAAAGATTTGTTTGTTGCATTTGACCACACTTTGCCAATAGAGGATTGCTCCCTAGGGAAAACTGCAGCACTTGCCCTGTGCAAAAATCCAAATATGTGCTCATCTTTTTATTTTATGTGCCATTAGCAAATCCAGTTATTGGACTTCCCAGTTGTTGGTTTTTTGTTTTTTTCTTATTAATCTGATTACCTAGTACTAGATATATGGTAGCTTATCTTTTTTAATAATTTTTTTTTGCCCGAACTATTACATAACAGTTCTTATAAAATCTTGCCAAGCCTGCCTAAATTTGCCAAAACCAGGACAAGATCAACAGGTAATGGATTTTTTTGATGTTGGCATTGCTCTTTGTTGGCTCAATCATAAAAAATTTATTTAAAAAAAGGCCCAAGAAAATAATTTCCTCCCGTAGAACCTCTATTTTTCCATTTCTGTATTTTACAGAAGCACTCATACCAGAATTTCTGCATCAGAATTTGACACATAAACTTCCTCTATCACATGAGCTCAATTTTCCACAAGAAGGCAAATGACATTAATAACCAAGATATAAGCCCTGAAAAGGCTAAGTCGCTGAATATACTTGCTGAAAAAAAAAAAAAAAAAAAAAGACATCTTGTTGGATCTAATTCTGGATTCACTGTTTGACACAATGCAGAGCAGTTGGGATTTGCATAGAAAGGCTCTGCTGAGCTCAGGTGATGTTCACTCGTGCATGGAGAAGCTCCTGTGTGCTTTGCTGAGTGACTCCGAGCTTTGTCTGTGGACCAAAGTAAACACTGCTGATGTTGGCCTGTCCTTGCACATGTCCACATGCAACGTTTTCAGTCCCAAAAGCAAAGCTTCACATCTGGGCAGCTTAAGTGATATTCCCTCACTGCACCAAGTCCTCTGTTAGCACTACTCCAGTAGCACAAGGTGTGCTTGGAGATGGTGCAAATGGTGAATATGCCTCTTTCCCTGCTAATAACACACCTGCCGTGCTGCAGCTAAATATTCTGCTGCTGCACGGCCTGCAGAGATTTCCTGGGCCGCACAAGCACAACCGGTCCTGCCAAGTCAAGATGGTTACATGGGTACAGCAAATGGGATATGAAATCCGGGAAGCCACAGGAGATGTAAGCTGGGAGACAGGGAAGAAGTTGTGGCAGACCCATTCTGAAACCAATAAAAGGTCAACAGAGTCTGAAGCTGCCCTGCAGAACCACTTCCATTTCCATTGGGAGCTGATTATTGAGCTGGGCAGGCTTGACCTAACCACATGTCAGGTGACAGTGGACATCACAGTGGAAAATAGTCCAAAAATGTATGGTGGTGAGCTTGCTGAGGCAGTCAAGCCTTCACGACTTACACAACGGATCCAGATTAAACTCACCAAAGAAGAGTGAATTCATACATTCACATATTTCTTTCTATTTGCTATGGGTCCCTCTGCTCCCTTCCCTCTCAAAGTGATGGTGAAACAGTTATGAGGAGTGTATAATTTCCAATTACTTCGTTTATTCTGACAAATTACATTGGTAGATATAGACAAACACTGGGAGAAAATACTGTAAGAAACAGAACCATTCCCAAATGCATGCTTGTACGAGTTCAGACAGATAGAATTTCTAGCTAGATGAATTAATGCACTGCAAGCAGAGAAAGGGCTTCAAATGCCTGAATGTCTAGAAAAAAGAAGAAATTTAAAATGAACCCTGCAAGCTATCCAGCAACTGCTCATCCAGTTACATGATTTTAATTAACAGAACTGGAAAGCAAGCATATAATATAAACTTAAAAACACAGCGCTTCGGTTTTCCAGACTACCAGCACAAATGCAAAACAAGTTGCTTGCATCTGGTAGCAGGGGGGCAGAGCCGGCGGCGGGAGTGCCGCTGGTGCCCAGCCGAGTGACGCAGCCGCATCCGCCGTGCTGCCCACGGAGAGTGGCCCAGCCTGGCCCGGCACGTCCCTGCCCGCCGTCCTCTGGCACAGCCGGGGCACAAACACTTGAAGCATTGCCTGCGTGCTCCGAGGAGATGCCTGGGCTTCCAGCTCCGCTGGCAGCATGTCGCTCTGTGAGGCAGCAGTGTCACTGAGGGGACGCCAGCGGCTCCCCGGCGTGGGTGACCTTGAGCCTCCCCAAGCAGTTACCTTTTCTGGACCTTTGGCACGCTCCCAAGTGATCTTTCAGCCGGAATCTCCGCGGCCTAAAATAAATTCAGCAATATTCACTGTGGCATCCCTGCACTTCTCTTTTGGGATACCTGATGCTTATCTCCCAACCTGGGCAGAGACTGGTTGGAAAGTTTATCTGGGTGCAGCAACATCACCAAGCCAGAAGTGCATCCTTGAAGAGAGTGATTTCTGCCTGTCTCTCCCAGGAGAGCAATCCCACTTTGTTTTCTGTACATGAGAAGGTGGGGAAAAGGGAGAGGGTGGAATAGGCTCAGCATGAAGCACAAAATATCCAGACTTGGGTCTCTAAATCTCTTTGGCCAATGCTAGTCAGCTCTGATTTGTATCAAAGCCCAAAATTATCACTTACTGATTATTAAATGTGCCACAAATGGTTAATATTTTGAGAACAGTTGGTCACAGGCTGCCTGTAGCACTGAGCAATTGTCTCTTACCTCTGTGTCAGACAAAGTCCTCAAGTTTTCTCCTTTATACTCCTGCAAGTTTGCCTGTTGGGCTCATTAAGTTCACAGAGAGAAGTGTGAAAACTTGCTCCTAGACTCCCACATTTCCGTGGGAAGCACATCCCAGCAAACTGTGGAGCAGCCAAAGTGGATTTGGGATGCCCTTGGCACTCACGAGGACACCCTTGACCCCTGTTGCCCCATAGCAAGTGCTGCTGGAGGCCATCGGCATCATGGAGGAGCTGCATGGCCAGGCTGGGCTGTGGCAGGTGTCATCCTGAGCAGCAGGGCCTGGGACTGCCTGATGACCGAGCCGAATAAATCATGGAGCAGAGGCACACAGGGGAGGGTGTGGTGGACCCCTGTGAGCTTTTCCATCCGGTGCCTCCGGAGGTCCTGTGAAACCATGTGGAGAGGGGTATGGCATCTATCAGGCACATCCACTGGCCTGCTGGAACTCAGGACACAGGCACCATCTCCAGCCAGAGAAGAGGACACTGCCACATGCCCACTCCACCTGGCTTCAACTCAGGTTTCCTCTTAAGCTGAATTCATGCCACCCCAGAGCTCTTTGCATGTGTCACTGGCTGAATTTCACTTCCCTACTGGGAGACTAAGCTCCCAGTTCTCCCAGTAAGATACAGGTTTAAATACAGGTCATGTTTCTGCTGTTCTCCACCAGCAAAACAGCTGTTTGCTCTAAATATGAAGATATTTTTGTAAGAGCAAAAGCATGAATTACTTCAAACTTGCCTCAGGATGAATTTTCAAGGGTACTGCGGAGACTGTTTCCACAACAAAATGGGAGCTCTTCTCCTACTGAATTGTTCATGTTACTTTCATGAATGCTAGAAAAGAGGCTGGCTTTTTTAAAATGTCAGCAGGTACCTGGAATGGAAATTTGTTTCCATAAATCCTTTGGAATCTGTTGTTGTTGATGTTGTCTAATCTGGCCAAAAGTTCAATTTGGCAATTTTTATTAAACCTTGCTGTTAGGTATAGGCAATTAGCTTAACAAAATATCAGATAAGATCTCTGCTGTGTTTGCAGTGCCTGTTGCTCTGCTCCTTACCTGGTGGGAAATGGCTTTGGAAGAGCACAGCCACATCTTTGCAGCTGTTTACATCACATTTCTGAGAGAGCTCCACCCTGCTTTCCCCATTTGTACTTTGTTTTTCATGAATAAAGGTCATTGCATTGGCATCACAAAAAAATATTGTTGCTGTAGAAGGAATTCAGCTGTCCCCTCTGGGTAATAAGCACTAATGTACTCCCAGGCTGGCAGGGCAGCAATCAGAGATGGAAGAGAAGGCCAAGACCCATTGAGATCTCTCCAGCATCCCATGAGTCCGCTGTCTCCCTGCCTGTGCTGGGCCGCTGCAGACCCTGCATAGTCTCTAATATTTTGCCCAACATAGATTTAGGCATTCCCCAGCTGTTGGCAGTGGGTCTGTTGTGGGTACCTGCCTCCCAGCCGATCATAGTACTAGAATTTGTTGTCTAATAGTCAAAGGGCATTTTCTCTGCAACAATGTCATACATGAGCCCAACACTCCCTGTGTGTGTTGGTGGCCTGGGGACATGGTTACCAGATGTAGTTGCCAACCACTGGTTGCCCCTGCTCTGGAGTGCTCTCCAAGGAGGTGCTGTGGCCAAGGCACGTTGTTTAGTGCACTGGTTGTGTGTGACTCCAAGCTGGCTGTAGCCCACGATACATTTTTTTAGCCATGTTGTATCTAGATCAGGGAATAAATGTATGGGAACTACATCCCTTGATTCAGCTATAAAGTCAATGAGATCTCTCACATGTTTCTGTATTAACATCCACACTGACCTTTGTGTTTGTGCTCATGTCAAAATCACCACTTGTCTTTTGGCTCAAAAGCCATTCTTCTAATCTTTTATGTGTGAGGCTCTCAAGCTTTCTGATGTTTTCTCGTCCTTTCAGTCTGCCAATACTTTCCAACAAGGTGATATTTTAAATAACTGCAATATTCCAGGAGTAATTTCATCACCAGCGCCTGTAGAAACACTCCCCTAAACTTATGGTCCATGGTTTTATGATTGTCTGGGCATGGACCAAAATCTCTATTGTTCTGAGAATATGAGGGAAACGAGAAGTTGCTTCATTATTGCTACAGCCAAGGACACACAACAGCCAACAAGCAAAAGCTCAACATCAAAAGCATTGGGAATACTTTTAGCAGGAACACTACTCAAACAATTCCCAATTCAGGAGAAAGCATATTGGAGAAAAATCTCCAGGTTAGGCAGACTTTGAACTTTCTTTCCCAGGATCACATCAGCTGAGTAGCAAATCAAATTCTACAGAAATAGTTGGGGATTTTATTAGTAAACAGTCTAGAGGTGAATTCTGTGTTTTTTCTCAATTAGATGTGTTTGAAACAGAGAGTTGTCTGAATAATAATTAATACTTGTTTTTACACGGTGCTTTAGCATAATCCCAGAAATTATAATTTAGGGAGCGTAGATCTTCCTTGTTGCAAAGCCCTCAAGATTCCTGTGGCAATAGCCAGGAATCAGATAAAATAGAAGCAATTAATAAAGTATTTCATCATTAAAATTTTTTCCAATACTGGAAGATTTTGCAAATCACCCAGCAGATTTTGTACATCCTCTGGCATTTGAAATTTTGTCAGTAATGAAAGCTAAATGAATGTTGAATACAAGTATAAGGCTTAAAACAATATCACATGGATGTCACATGTTAGTGTGCGCAAAAATAGTATTTTAAGGGAGTTGTTCAAAAAATCAAAATTGTTTATTTTTTTATAAAGCAATCTCCTCTTGATTATTAACAGACTAACAGCTGCCTCAAAGAGGTTCTAGGGCTATCATACTCCTATTTTCCCTTAGCATAGACTAAATAGTGGTTGAAGTTACATCCCTATTTAAGGTTTCCACATCTCTTAGTACTTTGCATTATATTTCCTCTGTGACATTTCCTAACTTCTGCTAACCATGCAGGCCTGGGAGGCCTGCAGAGCACATCCATGTTCTATAGGAAGTGGTTTTGCTGTTGCTCTAGCAACCCCAAATCAGGACTGAGTAAGCAGAGGTGCTGCTCAGCAGAGAAATCACACAAATGTCTGTACGTCCTCAATGCTGTTAAGAATGGAGGCAGCAGTTATGATGATCAAGCCTAACACCCTTCAAGGAAATCACAATTTTCTCTTTTCTTCATCCCCTGTGTTTTAATTTGATATAATTTCTGTTCCTGGTGCTGCTTGCTGCAGCACACTCTCCATGACTGGGGAACCATTCTTTCCTTTGCTCAGTGTCCCCACGCAGGAACTCAGGTTGGGTAACGAATCCTTTGTGACTCTGCAGCAGTGTAAAGGGAGAAGGATCTCACCCACTGGAGAATCCAGGTCCTCTTTTACTTTACACCAGAGCTGACTGCATTTTGGAAGAAGGAAATTAATCCTTTTCTTTTTTTTTCTAAATGTGAAGCTCCTTTAATTCACCCTTTTGAAGCATTTGGGGATTATCTGATGAAAAGTCCTAAAGAAACACAAGGCATCCCTGCTGCTTGGGTTGCAAAGCTAAGGCTCAAGCTCTGAAAAGAGAAGTGTGCTTAGAACAAAGAGGTTTTGAACACAAAAACAAACCATGGCAATGCATGCTGACAAACACTTCATCTGCCTGCTGCCATTTACATTTTTTACATATCCATGGAGTACCCATGTCGAGGGCCTTGGTCACCTTGACCTGTCACAGACACAAGGCTGTTTAAGCTTTCTTCAAAATTAGTCCCTGCTGCCAGTCAGGTATTTTTTGCTGTTGCTTTTGTTTATTATTAATCTTTGAATTGTTTCCAGCCTGAAAGCATCTTTCTGGTCCCAGAACTGTACAGAATATACCAGGCAATGCTCTAGGGGCACTGGAAGAAAGTCTAAAGTCTGAAACTCCTTCCCCCACGACCCCAACACATATCCTTTTGATTTCAGACCTCGTTTTAGGTCTGCACAAGAAAGGCTTTGACATCTTTACTCGGGTTTGGTTGTTTTTTTCCCTTTAGTTTTGATTTCTTCCAGTTTTCTGGATAGATTTCACACAGCTTGCCACCACAGCTCTAGAGGACAATAAAAAAATGTATGGGAACTCCTCCAAAGCACGTGTTTGCAAGGAGTGTTATGCTAGGAACATCATTACCAGAGTCCCAGTAACTAATCCAGAACCGATGCCATAACTTTTATGTGTACCAGGGGCACTGAAACCCATGCTGAAATACTTGGCAAGTCTGCCCTTAAACTAGGATATATTGTATTGATATTGGCAGTGATCAACCACAACATTCCTTGGTTTTGAGGTAGTATTTCTGAAGGGGGAGGGTTTCCAATGCCAGTTCTTGTCATATGTTTTCCTGTCTCACCCTATCTCCAAGCCCAGCTAATCTGATGATATCCAACTGTCCTAATGAGCTGCATCTACTTCTAGGCTGAAGCGTTGACAGCTGCCTGTTCTATTGCCAACAAAAACTTCTGAGACAACTGTATCTCATTCCTGCAAGTACGCAAATCGCTTCGTTTCTAGCACAAATATGAGATATAATGATACTTCTTTTTGTTGATCCAGGTCTAAAAAGAGGTATGTGAAAAATGTGATCCAGCACTCAATTATTTCCTCACGTGCAGTTTAATCCCTCATCTGGAAACAAGGTTTATGTCTATTGGGTACAGAGAAATCAGGGGCTTGTGTCGTTTACAGCAGAGGTACAGTCACATGGGCTAAGGTCAGTGAGAAGGACATGTTCCTCCAATTAATGCTGGCATGTGTTTATTTATATTTTTATACATTGATAATTCTTCCATTTGCTGTTCTTGGATTCAGAGCTTTTGGCAAGAGCTTCAGCTTGTTCTTATTCACGTAGGATTTAATGCAGTTAAATCTTCACCACCACCTTTACCATCTCAGGCACATGGGATTTGCGTTCTTGCCCAAAACTGTTGGACCCACAGACTCATCAACCTTTCCTTCCCCTGGACTGCAGGTCCAGAAACTGGGTAACAGGTAAGACCAGGCTCCAAACAAGCCATTAAAAACTATTCACAACCTCTGAAGAGAAAGCTATCTAAAACAGAGACTGAATTTGCAGGCTAAATTTTGTCTTGGGGGACTACAGTGTCCACAGCAGTAATAGACAACAATCCCCAGATAAAGATGGAGAGGAGATACACAGAAACACTGATTTTGATCCAAATGCAGTCAGAATAAATAGAAGCAACTGCTCCAGTGACAGCTGATCAGGGCAGCTCATCTCCAAGCAGAAATAATAATTCTCCTTGTCAAGAGAAAAACCCATGTCTACCCTCTGCCCCTCATAAATTTTACGACTTGCCAGATTCCAGGATTCACAGAAAATACTATTGAGCTGGGGCCAAGAGGCAGAAAATCTAGGGGAAGCACATCTAGTCTTGTCAAACTCCTGTAGCAGCCCAGGTTACCATTGTGGCCTCTCCTGTGCCAACCTTTCACACTGTTTTCACAGCTGAAGGTAGGACCCATTCAATTCAGCTTTGCCTCAGTAAGTTCCTCTCACATACACAAGCTCAAAAACTCAAGACTCTTGCCTAGGATAAGGCTGGGAAGGAAGGGGAGTTTGTTATTGTTCTAAGGGGTTTATTTAGGATTTTTTTATTAATTCTTGGGATATGCTCAAACACTGTGAGGGTTGAGACTATATAAGTAGCTAGATTAGAGAAACAGACATAACAGTGGTATTGGATACAGAAATAACAGCCATTGCCAGTTCCATGGGAAGAGAGGACAAATGAATAAACATTGATCGCATCATCTGAAACCACCAGGCTTGGAAAAGCCTCTTTATTTTAGGAGAAATCCACTGAAAGATGCCAGGGCAAGATCTGGCATCTGACTTTTTCTCAGGAGTATAATTGCCATTGAGGAAGGAAAGGATTTTTGAGTACTCATAAATCCAGGAACCTTCTAGGCCATTATCTTTTAGTCAGTAAGCTCTATGGACAAATACAAGGGTTGGTTTGTTTGGTAGGGCTTATTTTTGTTTTTATTTTAAATCAGTAGTTTTCCCTAAGCTTTTTCTCCAAATGTTTTTCATGGTGAAAAATTGCATGCCATCCCAGGATGATGTACAAACTGAATGCAAAGGCAAGCAAAATATCCAAACAGGTCTAACTCTTCGTATCTCTTGAGTACAAGATGGTCTCACCTCTACAGGACCTTTTCCACTGTTAGCAGATCCAACACACCATCAAGAAGGCACGGAAAAATTCAGTAGGAAATGATAAGTATATATGGACTGAACGTCAGTGCAACTATACTATAGGTTCTATCCCAGCCTAAGGGGCCAGAAAGGTATTTTCAGTTCCTGGTGTTATTTATGAAGATGTTTCTGAAGGAACACAGACTGTGCCATTTTGGGGAGGGAGGAATTGGCTTCTTGAGGATTACTCAAAACTTATTAAATAAGAAGCTGTCTGTATTTCCTCACAGCTAGAGACCAATCATTGCAACACAGATAGAAAAGATGGAGGCTGAAAGAAGAAAAATTCTCTGATTTAACCTGAGTTCCTTACACACACAGCTGGTGTGTGCAAAATGCATCCAGGTTCCGTGAAGTGTGAGATACTAAATATCTTTGTCTGCCTCAGCAATATTTGGAGCTTTACATTGAGCTGAGTGCTCCAATTCCAGAAGGTGGCATTGGGAGGCTAATCCCTTGGGACATCCTTGGTGTCAAATTCTTTGAGGATACTTGAGTAGACTAAATACATCACAGTGAGGTGACATTTACCTTCTATAGAGCATGAAGAAGACCATATGTTATAAAACTGTGCTCAGCTTTGGTTTCCTCAGTAAAAGAAAAATATTAAAGAATAAATCCAAACATCACTGCAATGACGTTTTAAGAGGCTTGAGGTACTGATTCAAGATGGGGATGCCCAAAATACACATTAAGGGTGAAATGCTGGCACCATGAATATCAGCAAGAAAATCTCCTGGTGGCTGCATTGGAACTATGTCCATACAGTTTATCCAGACAAAGACAGTATAAACACCAGAGGCTCAATTGTCCCTGAGCTAACAGAGCTCAGTTGTTTAAGCGCAGGAAATGGCCCACCCTTTTCCCACCTTTGTACACCCAGGCAGGGGTCAGACACAGTGTAGCTGCCACAAGGGCAAGGCTGATCAGAACTAGTGTCTGACACAGGGTGACAGAGGCAGGGGGATGGCAGAGCTGCTGCCCTGGAGCTCTGCCAGTGACTGCAAGGGTGGCACAAATGGGGAGAACATATGGTCAATCTGTGAAAATGCCCTGTGGGCAAGAAGATACATTCTACCAATTGTCTTGGAGAAACTGGCTTAAACCATTGCTCAAGACAGAGTTTTCTTTCTTAAAGTCAATACTCAGGTGAAAGAAAGGTTCCAATAGTTTCCCTTAACAGTCTCCTTGTATGGGAAAGAAGTCCAAGGGAACAAAAATACTACTGTCATTGACACAACACAATCCCACCTCCTTCCAGTATCTTTTGCTACCATAACAGGATCCTGAAGTAGTTGTTTTTAGTTCAGGATTAAGATGATTTCATCCTTCACATTCATTATCTGAATAAACGAGTACATACTTCTCTCATTCTTCATATTTGTCTTGATTATTCACCTTTGGTAATGGAACATGTAACAGGAGTGGGAAGGCATGAGTTCACTGCTGGGGAGTGCCTCTGCAGGCAAAATGAGATGCAAGTACAAAAATCAAAAGCCATGATGGAAGAGAAAACTATTTTTTCATTTTCTCTTAACCTAAAAACTCAAGGCAAAATAGTTGCCCAGGCCTCTCCAGGAGCTCTCCAGATGTTAAGCATTGTGAAGTCCCCATCTTGGGAATAGTGGGATCAGGCATTGAGAGCTGAATTTCCATGCTACATAGACATGCACATATTTAATCCGTTTGTGGTTTCCTTAATATGCAAGGATCCTAAAGTCAGCTCTGCTTTGGCTCATCAGTTCCAGCTAATTTTCAAGCTAAGGACTCTAATAAGCAGATTCAAGAGCATCTGGGCAAATTTAGCTCCAACCAATTTGCCTCGAGAACATCCTTTGAATACATTTGCATAGTCTGTGCTCACAAAGCTACATAAAACATGCTTTGCCAGCTGCCGGCTGGGCCTCTCAGCCTGGCACACTGTTGTCGCTGCTGAATATCCACTGAAGCCTTGACAAAGTGCTTATAGTCATTCACTTTTCCTTTAGTCGATACTATGTGTACCCCTGTACCATGGTGTGCAACAAATTCCTGGAATAATGATGATTTAAATGCTGGACAGGCAGTGTGCAGGCAGTGGGCTCATGCCCCACATCACTGTGCCACAACCTTGACCTGATGACAGGATGTCTGAAAGTAAGAATGCAGAGCCATCACTAGCACTGGGCTTGGCTTTCCCTCTACAGTGCCAAGTTTGATAGTCTCTTTGGTGATCCGGGCACATGCCCATTAAGAATATTTTAAAGAGGTCAGGTAGCAGCTGATGGGTGGTAGGAATGTTTTAGTATTCCAAAACAGGCAGTGTTTGAATTAACAATCTACAGATGCGAATGTCAGCAGATGTATTGGCAATACCACGTGCTAGAGTCTGCGAACTCTGCGTACTTGCTCTTTGGTGCCTAATTATAGTCCCTGGAGCAGTTCATTACTTGCAGCATATTGGGATCTAGGGATCCTGGTCAGATTTGGAGTCCCTTTGTGCCAGGTACTTCACAAACACAAATGCCAGCTCTGGTAGACCTTACAAACTAAGACCCTACAAACTCTTCCCCATGTGCTGAACTTACAGCACAGCTGTACTTCACTGGGTTTAGTCTGATCTGTGCAGATATGCAGTTCTATCGTGTTCTAGCTCATTATCTATTAACACCTATTGAACCCTCTGCAACTGCTTAAAAGCGTGAAGTAAAATCATGCGCATAAATGTCTCTAGAATGTGGGGCTTAATAAAGGCCAGCAGCAATATAGGCAGAGGAAAGCTTGAGTGAGAGGGAAGATAAAAGTAATCATAAGGGGAACTTGTGATTACATAGCCTGGCTACATACATAATTTGTGGGCTTCACGGTTTGGGAGTTTTGTTTGTTTGCTTAATGTAAACGAGCAAGAGAATTTTAAGAATCCCTGCCACCTACTGAAGCCAGAGCTGCAGTGTTGTAGGCCTCGCCCAGTGCATTTATAAGTCCTTCCTTGTTCAGCAAAACACTTGGCTATGTTTTGCACTCTCAGAAGAGAATACCAAATAGCACTTTTTCGGCAAGAACTGGCTATTGCCTGCAAAGTGCAAACCCAAATAAACATGCTATCTCCAAAATACTCCTGTACAATGAGCATATGGAGGCCGGAGCCTGTGAGGTTTGGGGGTGATTTTTCTTTCAATATTTGCGAACTCTTTTCTCTGTTCCTTGGCTAGCTCTAACTAAAACCACCTTTGGGAGTGTTCTGTATTCAGTCTAATTTAGATGTACCCAATTTAGATGCAAGTTCTCACCATGCATCACTTTCAGAACAAGTTGCTTTGTAAGCTGATGACAGAAAATGTTTATAGTCCTATTATAATCGAGTAAAAATGCAAACTGAGTAATGGACGTAATATCTTTTCCTTTGGTTTACTGGAGTTTATTTCCCTGTTGTGGAAAGTTTTGTCACAAACTGACTTTGTCTTGACTCATACTTTTTGCTCTCCATGAGCAGTTTAACAAGTTCGGGGAATTTGCAGAGTGCATTTGTTTCTGAGTGACAATATTTCCAGGGAACCAGAATTCCTAAACCAATTATGTTAATCAGAAATGTGTTGTAACTACTCTGCTTTGGGAACACTGAGATAACAGATCACCTTTAACTTACTGACACACTTTTGAGTTTTGGCTACTGAATAGTTGCAACAGTCTACACATTGAGTATCAGCTATTTGTAGCACTTGGCAAACAGGATAAAAAAGGTGAAACTCTGATTTTTTTATCAGCTCTCTGCAGGTCTGAAAGTCTTATTCAACAAAGAGTTTCTATACTTACTGAAGTTGAGCATACATTGAAGATAAGCAAAAGCCTGAAAGCTTTTCTGAATTCACACTCGGTTAGGTAAGGTTACAGGGTTTTTGCTTAATCTGGGCCACAGCTAACAGCTGAGTAGTGATACTGGGTGCAACAACCAGGACACCAGGAAGGGTGTGGATTCTATTTTTGACCCACTTACATTGATTGCTATTCAAGTTTTGTGTCAGTTACAACATCTTACAAAGACACAGAGACTCTACAAACAAGCCCAAGTTATCTTCTTGGTTTAATGAAACATTGCTTCAGAGCCCTTCAGTTTTTTACCTTGCCTGGTGGCTTTCTTTTCACCCCAGCGTGCCAAGCTGTCTGATCTTACTGAATATTGATATGTGAAAGAAACATCCTCCCCTTTATTTAACATGAGTCTTTTTTTGCTCTTCCTGGCATTGGATCTTTATTACATCTGCAGGGAGGGTTAGATTTTAGTCTGTGTGTTATTGCAATGTGTCTCCATCAAGATAGAGGCATGCCCCAGCAGGACAAGATGCTGCGAAAGTTCAGGTTGCTGCTCTTTGCTTCCAGCAAAGGATATTATGTTTTAGCCACCCATGTTGAATTGCCAGTGGCCAACATGGAAACCTTTTGTAGAACAAAAGCTACCAGACCATTGATATTTGCAACGCCTAAGATGCAGCTCAGTGACCAGCAAGTCAAAGGCTGAATCTTGAATTTTCTACTGAAGTTTTGATCTTGTTAAGTTTAACTTGCCTAAGAAATCCTCCTTCGTGATATTAAACCTACTGATTTAAACATGAACCCAATCCCTTTCTTACTGAAATTCTCCCTGAATGGAGTTACGAGAAGCCAAAACTTGTGGATTACCCTGGAGAAAGAACATGCTATGAGCAGGCATTATGGGCTTTGGGAGGAACAAAACAGAACTCAGTAATTAGAAATCACAGGATCACACTCTCAAACCAAACACAAGGTCCTTACAAGTTTTGCTCTGAGATGAGTGGAAGGCACGCTTTCAAGGCTATGTCAATGCTGTATTGCAACACACCTGTGCCATAACTTTGGTTGACAGTTCTCCCAGTGTACCTGTGTGTGGACAAAGCGCACTTTCCAAAAGTATTTATGACTTTCACATACAGACCTTGTTCTTTCCAACAAAAGCAAATGAAGCTCATGAAGGAGAACGCTTAGATTATGACAACGTGCTGACACACATGAAAAAAAGTGGTTTTTTTCAACTCAAAATAGCCAGAATACTGCTATGAAATATTCTTTCTCACACAACATACTGTTTTCTCATTATGTGTGTTGACATTTTTCAGACTGACCTCAGCTAGATATTTTGTTCCGGAGTCCCCATTTAGTGGAACATTTAAACAATAACACTTTGAAGCATGCTCAGTCTCTCTTTTGAAGTCCATTCAGGCTCTGCCCTAGGGTCAGCAGGCGCATTCCAGCAATGATGCACAGACCATCTGCTGTACAAGTTTAAATCCCACTGGTCCTATACCTAGAGGTACTAGCATGTTGCATAACTAGCACTGAAAAACAGCCTGTCAGTTCAGATGGAGTCTGGATTTATTCCTATAGCTCTCTTATGCTCCTGCTGGAGGCCCTATGTACAGTAATGTTTGAGTGTGGTTTCTGGGAACTACAAAGTAATGAGATAAATAATAAGAAATGACATTAAGTTCTTGCATTGAAAACCTTTATTTTCCTTTGCCCATTTACACCCTGGCTCTGTGATTCCCTGAGTTCTGTCTGGCATGTCATTTAGGTGCCTTCCTATTCCAGACTTTTCACTTAGGTGGGCTCTGGCTAAGTTATCCTAAATAGTGATCCACAGCTTAGTGTCAATTGCTGAACAAGGGAAAACCAGGATGGTGCAACATAAGGGCTGAATTTTTCAAGAAAATGCCAATGATTCAGATGACCACGGACTATTTACTTGGGTAGGAATCTGGCATCAAAAACATGACTAAAATCTCTGCCAAAAAAAGTCTTTGTCTATATATTTTATCCATTGTGCTTTAATGTTCACTAGTCATTATTAAACTTAACAATGCATTGGCTGAGGTTAATGTATATCAGACCCAAGCACTACTGGTCTCATTGATGCTATGTAAACATAGAGGAAGGAGTGGTCCCTGCCCTTGGGAGTTTAAAATCTAAACTTGGACAATACACTTCAAACATATGGTATATCCTGCAGGCTGAATTACCAAACTTCAATCGGCATTAGCCTTAACAATTAATTTATGTTGCACATATGTTCTGCATTCGGGGGCATTAGCCCCAATGAGCCCCTTGACAAAAATGTGAGTGTATGTACACGCTGATCTTTTAATGGTGCAGAAGGACATGGCAACAAGCAGAAGGTCAGCTGAGACCTGTGGGATGGAGTATGGCACGAGGGTGAGCATGGCAGAGAGCCATAAATAGGGTACAAAAGAGGAGATGTGGAAGTTTTGTGGCGTAAGTGAAGGAGGACAGCCATATCAGAGCAAGTTTTCTCAGAGCAGCTCTAGCACTAGTTGAGCACCAAAAGAAGTGGGCACATTTCCACTTTGAGTATCTGTCACTTATTTAGATGCCTCCTTGGAAACTGAGTTCTCTGGAAAATCTGTCCTCAGCGGTGGGTGCTGAGCACTAGACAATCTGGCCTGTTCATTTTCTCAGTATGTGGTTCATCTGTTCTAAGGAACAAGTCCTTCTGGAAATGGGAAAAAAAAAAGGCAGAAAGATGTGTTGGATACAGAAAAGCATGCAAGCTGCCTCATGGGCTAACGATCAAGAAAGGCAGAACAAGCAAAATTTCACAAACCAAATGAAGTCAAATGTCTTATAAACACTGCAGTAGTCCAGGAAAGATGGTGAACATGGGTTAAAGCACTGAGTAGGAGTCAGAAGATATGAATTGGCTGAATTGCTTCATCTCCGTGCACAAAATGTTCGTATCTGACCAAAAAAAAGAAAAAAAAGGTGGAACAGGAATATTTGACCCACTACCCGGCAGGAGGAAACAGTGAACAAGTGAACATTAGTTAAGATCAAAACATGGCCTCAGAAGGAAGGAGCAGCCCATGGGGTTGAGGGAAGATCATCTGAGGCTTTCTGCCTCCATAAAACAGAGTTGAAAACTGCACAACAGAGTATGAAGCAAACTAAAGCTGAAGAGCATAATGTGGGACACACTTCCATGTAGGCAGAAATCCAGCCCCCAGCTGTGGAGGGATATAAATCCCCCATTTGTTAGCCATGCCACATGATGGAGTGTGACGTAGCAGTAGTGGTAGCCACTCAACCTTTTAGTTAGAGCTCCTCAGACCTTGCTATCACCTCTGAACCCTCTGAATCAAAACAGTCACATTTTGCATAATGCACTTCTCCCTACGTCACCTCCAAACTTGTCCTTGCATCTCCCTGGTGGGATCCTGTAAGAGGATTGGGTTGGCCACGAGGGAGCAACTCCATTGTGTGAGCACAAAAAGCCATGTTCATTAATAGGCAGGCATCTGAGAACCAGTCGTGGAAAAAAAAAGAGAGTGGATTTGCCATTAAATCGGATTCTTGGAGGTTTTCCTCAACACAACTCTCTCTTCAAAGCTAACAGAAGCAATTGAGAAAACTGCTCAGTAATTCCCGAGTTCCAGTTCCAGCTCTGACATGAACTCTGAGGCCAATATAATCCTCTTGTTCCTTACAATAAGGCCTCAATCCTCCCCTGCTGTAAATCAGCCTAACGCCATTCACAGAAGTTAGTGTTACCCCATTGGAAGATTTGGTTCAGAAATTAGGGCACCACGGGACAGGGTCACGCACAAATACCCAGGAAAATCTGTTCCCCAGAGAAGTTTACACTCCAAAACAGGGATATGTGTACTTGGGAGCTGTCCTCATGACATTTTGAGCCCACAGAGTGGTTGCCTCCTGACAGGACATGTTCCTGTGAGATGCAGGTTTACGAGTGAGTGATATCTCTCAGGATAATTAACCATCTTCAGTGGCTGCTGCTAGTGAAGGGAGGGAGCTCTGCAGTGCTCACTGCACAGCCATAGATTCACTCTGCAGAGGAGCTGCCAGAGACTTGCTTTTTGCAGGGTCCAGTTCAAAGGGGCCAGGTCAGGAGCTGGGAATGACCCAAAATTTAAACAAGGTTTCTAGTTCACATCCATTGCCATTTTCTAGTTACAGTTGTCCTCTTCTTGGTAAACAGCAAACATTTTCTTGGAATCAGTCTAATTTCTTATGCCAGTGGCAAAATAAACCCCAGCTCATCATGGATGTGTCCTTTCCAAAGAATTACCACAAAAATGTCTGAAACCCTATAAAGGCTGTTAATGACTATAAATCTCCATAGGGCTTTTTTCCCCCTTCCTCTTCCCTCTTTTCTCCTTGCCCTGACAAGCTGGTGAGTTGGGAATGGCTTTAAATACCACAATAGTCATGGCAGGACATCAAGAAAAAAAAAGGAACAGGGTTTTGAAATACTTGTGTAAGGCTCCAAGCACTTGAGTTGGTGCTTAGCTGACTGGCGTGTACCACACAGCAGTCAGATGATCTCTGCAGCTTTGGGAAATAGGAGAAACTCTGGAGAAGGGTGGGGGGGAAATGGTCTCTCCCACATTGGTCTTTATTGTCTTATGGATTTTATCACAGTATTGTTCTTTATTTCCTGCTATTTATAGGCTCTCATGTTTTGTGCTGCTTTCATGTTTGTGTTATCTGCCTTCCCACGACATGCTTCATCCCAGCCCTTGCCTACAGCTGGGTCCATAAAGGCCAGGCACATGGTTTAGAATGGCACATCAGGGCTCATCTTCTTTCCCTGGGCAATGCATGCAAACTGCCCTTTTCCGAAGCACTGAGCAACCCAAGATGGTGATTTAAATGATGGTGGTTTCTCTGTACACTCTCAATAAAGGGACTGAAGAGTTTGTCACTGGACTTCTGGTTATCAAGCAATGGCATTCTTTAAAAGCCCCAGGCAGTGGTGTTGGGGCTGTTTGCTTTGAAGTACATGTTTTACAATTAATTTAAACCATCAGCACATCAGTATATGACTTGCTTATAACCACTCCAAAAACTTCACCTGACTTCTTTTATAACTCTTGTCTTTGTGCAAGGTACTGCAGAGAGAACATGCTACAGGGGCTATCCCTGTCCTAGTTCCCTATGATTTAGAGATGTAACTCCACTGACCTGAACTAGCAAAAGTGAAGTTAGTTCTGGTTTGAAACAAATATGAGTTTTAGAAAAGTCACATCCCTGCCTCAATAAACTTGCTGCCTAAAAAGTGGCTCCAAAAGGCCACGGGGCTAGAAATAAAAAGGGGGGGGGGAGGGATACAAAATAGTGCTGAAATCACTCAAGTCAATGATTGAATCCTATCAATATCCTTGTATCTCACCCCAGAGTAGTTTCTAGGTAGCCAAAACACCAACTTCCAGCACAAAGCAGAAACCAGGCTGCCGGTTAGGCAGGCTGACACTGAGGGATTTGCCCCTACCAACAGTCCCTTTTGTCCCCTTAGGGACTGACAACAAGCCTCTTGCATGATTCCACAACTTGCATCACTTCTCATGTCCCAAGCAGCCTGCCTTGGAAGGGTCTACACACCTCAGTGCCAGTAACAATAGGAAAACCCCTTCACCTAACAGAGAGGAAAAGCAAGCCCTGCTCTGAGACCCTTTCACAATACTTACCCAGTAGCAACACCTGCTATGGGCTGCTGGAGAATTTTAAAGAAAATTAAATACTTGCATAAAGATGAAGCCAGGCCTGGGCAGCTTTTGCTGATGGGATTTTTGGGCAACTTACTTCCACTCTTTTACCAGAGCAAAAGGGCCACAGAACATCGTTCTTCGGTGCTGTGGAGCAGCATAAAGGCTGCTGTTTGTCAAGGGGAGTCATTCTGTTGCCTCAAATTCTATTTTGGAAATATTGCTTGAAAAAAGCAGCATAATTTTTCTGTAAGCAGTGTGAAGTAGAGGTTTTATTCAGACAGTTAGACACAAGTTTCTGTAGCTATCCTCACTCCCTGTAGCAGCCAGACTGAAAGAGGATACAGGATGGAAATTGGAAGCATCTATAATGCACCAGACTAAGCAAAGATAAAGCGTGGTGCAAGCAGAATTAAGTGGTAGCAAAGAGCATGCTCATGTTGGTGAATCCCAGGATTCTTTTTAGGTGCTGCTAAGAAGCAAGTTTATGTCAAGCCATGAACATCACTAAAGCACATTCCTCATCTCCCAAGCATCAGTGAGTCCCAAAAGCTGCCATTTAAAATTTTTAGTATCCATTACAGAGAAATCATTGATTGCAAACAATGTGGGGAAAGCCATGTGAAAATTCTTTTTCAGGGTGGGATGAAGAAAATGCCAATAGGAAGTCCACAACACTGGAAAACAAAGACCGGACCAACTCTTATTCCATCTGAGAAACAATTAAAAGCGTGAAACCAAAGGTTTCCAGCAGAGACTGCTGCAAAGTCTTAAAAGATAGTGGCTCTGGAGCAACTGCTGTAAAACACAGCCCTAGCCCTCCCAAAAAGTGCCGAGTGCCTTAATGTCCATGGGGATCAGTGTGATAGGGGGTGTCACCTCCCCCAGGCCCAGCAGTTACATTCTCGTTCTGTCCTTTGCTTCAGCTGGTGAAAATCTGACTGTTTTCAGCTTGGTGTCTGGTACGAGCCAACTCCTGTTTATCTCCTGAGCCACACTTTCCAGCGTGTCATCGGGTGCCCTCTTGGCCACCATCTAAGGAGCACTGACAGGTTGCGGTAGTTTTCCAGTCAGACTCTGAAATGGTTATTCACACTTTTCTCATGGCAAGATTAGATTATTGTAATTCTTTATTGGCTGCCTTCCTAAAGGGGGCTCTGCACAAACTCCAGATGGTGTGAAATATGGCCAGCTGGATTTGAGTTAAGAAGGGACAGTATCATCCACTCTGTTAAAACCTCTACCTTGGCAACTGGTTAGACAGCAAACTGATTTCAAACCTGTCCTTTTTCCTTCTGTGCCCAGCTGAGGCCAGGTCTCTGTCACCAATATTGTGATTCATTACGGTCCAGAGTACATTACCCAGGCTCACACTACCTGGTAAATAATTCTCTGAGGAGTGTTTCAAGAAGGTGAGGGAAGTATAAACCTGATTTCCATCTGCTCATTCTACTCTAAAGCCTGTGCAAAAGCTGGGTGGTATACTGCAATTACACCCTTTGCAAACATCACACAGTGTCAAGGATCGATGAGCTGCTCTTACGGAACTGCCCTAACCAAAACTGCAGCCTAAAGACCCTGTTCCTGGCCACCTGCCTCCAGGCATGAGGCACCAAACCACAGCCCTCCTCTGGCATGGCTGGGGAGAAATGGCGATGCTGACCTTATCCCACAGAGGCAGCCATCTAAATGCAGCACAAGGCTCTTCTAATTTTCAGGTGGCCAATCCCTTCCAACCCCAGTGTGAGCCGCCAAGGGGACACCCAGACAGCAGCCAGCTCCCTGCTCCTGCTGTAGCACTGCAGGGCCTCATCAGAAAACACACACTGCTGGTACGTGTTCCCATGTGCCATCTTTCACTTTGTGTAAACAGTGGCTACGCAAACAATTGATAGGATAATAACTGGCTTCGTACAGACCAGCACAAATAAAACCTTCCAGTGTTTTGGGCTTTTGTCTTTTTAGAATTTTCCCTTTCTGGAAGAGCATGATACAAAAGGTGTATTCCTTCCCATTTGATTTGTTTTCATCTCGAGCCCCAGAGTTAAAACTTTCCCTGATTTAGCTCATATTGCCTAAACTCCTACAGGCCTTTTGTGCAAGGGAAACATCTTGGGCGGGCTGTAATTAGAATCTAGTAAAGAATGATCATTTGGCTTCTTTTTATTGACTGCTATTTACACAGCAGAATGTGATTTGCTGCATAAGGGGGAGAAGGGCTGGGGATAGCTTTTGCTGTGCACTGGAATGGCATGGCAAACACAGTATGCTCTGAGCTGTTTACCTTCCCTGCCACTCCTGCAGGGAACCTGTGACCTGCCACTCATGGACATGGATATAAAAGCTCATGCTGTTTTGGTTGGTTGTTTTTTCTGTTAGTGCAAGACAGCTGACACAGACTGTTTGCTTTGGGAAAACAACCAAGCCCTTTTGTTTTGCATGAAGGGGGTGAAAAAACCTGTATATAAAGAATTGACCTGACTCTGCAAACAGCTACTGCACAAGGAAGAATGACTGGTGGTCAGCTCCAGGGCACACTGACTGTCATTTTAGACCTAGAGTGCCACTGTCATTTTAGAAATTCAGAAGCCTTGGAAAGCTGAAGACACAAAAATATTTCCCCACATGGATAAAAATAAATTTTAAAGGAAAAAAAAAAAACAGCAATGTGAGAGAACAAACTCAGGATGGATTACCTGAAATCATGAGGATTTGGAGTTGAGACAAAATAGTCTCTGTGCCTTGTGCTAAACTGTTCTGCACTTTCTACAGGACTGAGAAGTATACAGCAATTTTTGTACCATTTTTATAAACTATATCCTGCTGGACCAGATGTCTGGACATTTTAACAACAGAGAGATAGTGAAAAGGGCTTTGGGATTACTGCAGCCTGTACCACCCTGAGAGCAGATTCAAGGGCAGGAGCTACCACAATGTAAACCTAGCACTTTGATAAAGCCCTGCCTCAGTGCTGCCTCGAGCATGCTGCTGCCTATGAGAGATGCTGACAGTCACCTGTCAGTTGCCCATTCATTCCATTTCCAGGTTTCTCCAGACCACTCAGCTGTGGAGAGAAGGTGCCAGTCCACGTCCCACCAGTACTGTGGTACAGTCTTATCTTAAATCTAGAATGAAAATTTTACATCTTTGAATTTCCCAACAGTTCATTTTAAAGACAAATTTTATCAGTATTTTTTCAGCTGGAGCACTTTCACCAGTGGGTGGGCTCAAGGTATCTGAATAGAGGCATCTAGAGCTATTTGAAAAGTTTGTGACCCCTCCTAAGGCACCTGCACAGGGCTGCCAGGTAAAATTCAGGACCTGCAGAAGATTCACATCCTCTTTTAGGGAAACAGAGCTCATGTGGGACACACAGAAGCACTGTAGTATATCACATATCCTATATAGTGCCAGACACATATGGGTAGGCAACTCAACTGCCTGCTATGTGAGTCAACCCTATGTTTGCAGAGGATCTGCTCCCAGCTTCTTTGTCTGCTGAGAACTGAGCCATGAATGCATTCTGTGTATTTCAGAAAACTGTCTAAAAGGAGTGCTGGGAAAGGCAATGCCTGCTTATTTTACATAGAATGTAACAGCTTACTTGTATTCCCTGCAACGTCTCTAGAAAGGTCTCTGAGCAGCGGAGCAACCCAAGCCATGATCTGCTCAAGCCTTCATGCACACAAACATCGATCCATTCAGCACATGCATATGACACTGATAACCATCTGATGGGCCACATGACAGACTAGAAAATCAGACAGCAAACCTCACCTCTCTGTGTGACACAGAGCCCACCAGCCCAAACATGTGCCATTTCAGGCCTAGTTCTTTATCAGATGAAAGGAAGGCTCTCCTGATCACATAAACAGCATAATAAGCACTGCAGCCCTCAGCTCTGAACATGAATGCTAATATGCCAGGTGGCTTAAGCTGCAAGCATGTAATCTCCTGTTGCTGTGTAGCTTTCAGGCATCCTTCCATGTTCTTAATTCTCCCGATAAATTTGGAGAGATTTGTTCCAAAGAACACATTTTCCAGCAATTCATAACATAAAACATCACACATCGTGAACTCTATCTACCATACTACAGCCAAGAGCGAAACAACTCAGATATCCCTGTAGATCCACTCTTGAACAGCTGGGGGGAAGCACATTAAAAGGAGGCATGTTGTATTCTCTAGAGACCACCACTGTGACCAGAAGTGTGAATGACTACCAAAACCTCATGTTACTTGCAAAGCTGAAGAGCAAGCAGAAAAATTAATAGATCATAAGCATTCATACAGAGCCTTTAATTAGAGAGAAGAACGTGGCTCTCTGCATAGGAAAACCGTGTCTTCACGTGGTGCAAATCAACGCAGCTCTATTATGGGATTACATCAGTCTGTGCCAATAGGGATTCGGTCCAGGTATGCACATGAGGATGTCTGTCTTTACCATGGAAACACAACACCTAGGTGAGGGACCACACGAGCAGCTTAACAGCAACTGTATTAATATTTGACAGGACAGGAAAGAAAAATGAAAACAATTGTTCTAATTGAAACTATGGGGGGTGTGTAAGTAGGGCAGAACTCACAGCAATTACCTGATTTGGAGCTGAGCCACACCAGCACTGCTGCTCTTGCTCTATGGGACCGCAAAGGAGCCTAAGTAAACAGGATCTTGGTTTTCCATCTTTGGCGAAAATGGTTTACACAGAAACAGGGAACTATGTAAAAAGACATGGTGCCTGCACAAATCTGAGGATTGAAGCAAGGCTGCAAACTGAGGAGCTGGACTGCTGCCCACACCTGCACCAAACAGCCAAGAGGTATGGGGCTCCCTCAGAGAGATATTTCCTGCCTGGATAGTGGATGGGCACAGCTTTGACCAGCTGTGGAAAGGAAACTCCAGGTTATTACAAATGAAATCAAAGCTCCAGAAGTGTTAACATGAACATTCCGGATTTCCTCAGACTGGAGATGCTACCAGCTCACAGTTGCCTCTCCCTGCAGTCCACTTGCCACATACCACTCCTATTCCTTCCTCACCAGTAGGCTACAGACCCTGCTCCTCACTCTGCACTACATCTCTCCATATCACCTGCAGAGAGGCAAACCTGCACAGAAAGCTGTCAAGAAGCTGATTCCCAGAAATCCCATGGGCAGTGGATTCCCAGGCACGGGTGCATGAGAAGCACAAAGACAACGGTTAATAACAAATTGAGGCTCCACTGGTAGCATGGAGAGGGCCTGGCCTAGAGTTATTTCAGAGTATCACTTGAGAAGCAGCGATAGTGTCTAGAGGAAAAACTAGATGAAGTCCTGCAGGAACAAAGCTCCTTTTCTGAGGAAAAGCCAATAGGCAATGGCTTACCCAGTGATGACATTCATGGTCCAACACACATGTCTTAGTCATATAACAGAGGAACAACTTGAAGCATCTACTCCATCATCAGTCACTGCGTTGTGACTGTGCCAATGACTGCAGCGACAGGGGTCCAGTGCTACAGGCCCTGCATGCACCCAGCACACAGGCCTGAGCCTGTGACCCACAGCTTCTGCAGACCATCACAAATCCCCTGAGACATAGAGCTCCCCACAGCCTTGCAGGTAGTTTTCAGTTAGACAAACTCAAATGGCTGCCACAAAAGCTTAATCTCTTTCCAGCCACACTCACGCTGAGTGTCAATAGGAAAAAGTCCCATGAATACGCTTGATAATTACAGAGCCATGGCTGTAGCAAAGAACAAAGTATAATGCAGGCTTGAATACTCAGGAAATTGACTGCTGATATGTTTCCATTCATTGTTTTGTTCTCTGTTCTCAGTGTTATATTAAAATCTCCTACTAAGAATGAGCTTTCTTGTTTAATGGAACTTGTCAGTTAGAGGAAATCTGCTTGAGTTGTTTGATCTATTCTTTAAAATAATATTAATTGCAAGTTTAGCACATGACCCTATCTTAGTTAGTTCAAAAACTAAAGCTGATATTTTTCAAAATGTATTTGTTACCCAGAAAAATCATGGGCCATCACTTTCCCACTTGAACGCATTCACTGTCCCTTTGCCCCACTATTTAGTCCTGGCTATTCATTAGATATGTTGATCAGTTGTACCAGTCACCTGACATTGTTTTCCTGACTCTATTAGTGAAAAGTGATAGTAGTGAATAGCAAATAGTAAACACGGTGCAAATCTCTGGTCACGAGAAAATCCATGAAACCTTGCAGTTTCTGAGCATTTTTATAAAATCCTGACAACCATATCGACATTCAAGTGTGACCTCACGTCTATAGGAAATCACTCTCCGTGCTTCTGCCTGCCTCTCCATTAATGGAACTGGCTTGTCTATTTTTGATTCCATGTGGCTCGTCATTTAGAACGGAATTTGCATGTTTGCTATTCATCCTGATTCCCAGCATGTGCAGTCACAACAACAAATTTTAACTTCAGGCTCAGAAGCTGATGTACAGCAGAATCTGAATTTCCCAAGTCCTCCAGTTCAATGGTATTTAAATCTGAAGGTTACACTCGGTTCCTTGCAGACATAAAAGAACAATTTAGAAGAATCAGATGTAGTGGCCAGTTTAGACTCTATGCAAGTTTGTAGGATTATTTCAATTTGCTGGTTCTGAACCTTCAGCAAAAATCTGAAAAAATGGGTTGCATGGGGTTGTTCATAGAAACAGTATTTCTTTTGTGAATGTCTTCCTGCATCCAGTTATACCAGAATGATGGAAGAAGGTGAAATAGCCAATTTCAGCGCTCATACAATTAGATAGAACACATTCTATCATCATCAGTACTTGATCCTTTTCTTTAGGCAATCTCAAAAGACTTGCAGAAGTGTTCAGAAACCACTGTCCATGTCACCGTGACCACAAATGCTGTCATTTTTAGGAATTTGACTTTACAAACAGAGAAGTGGTGCTGTGAGCCCGTTCCCTGAGAGGCAGCAGCATCAGCTCTGCAGCTGACTCCCTTTCCCCTCTATCATAACACCTCTGGCAGGCACTGTGAATCCCCTCCCTTGTCTGGTGGCAGCAGGTTTGGTTATCGCTGTTCTCATTCATGGAATTTGCTTCATCTGGGCCTTGCTAAGAATGCTGCCCTGGCACTGTGCACCTCCACCAGTGCGAGTCAGGGGCAGCGAGACCCCCCTACAGAGGTACCTTATTGAGGGATGTGCCTCAGCCACGACTGCTCGTGCTGCCGGGGGAGCCTGAGCTCCCTGCCTGCGTGCCTTTCAGGACACATACCACCCTCCTCTGCTCCATCTTCCCTGCTCCTGACTAATTCAGGCAGCTCAAGGTTCAGGGAATTCCTCTCAAATAAATCCATCCTCCCTCACCCTGATCCTTGCTTAAAGCAAGTGCAGAATTGTTCAGAACAACCCAAGGGAAGAAATCCAAATAGGAGGTGACCTCCTTCCAACCCTCAGTGCTGGGGGCCGAGGTGTGGCCCCCCGCTTCGAGCTCCCTGGGTCATTCCAGAACCTTTGTCTCATTCCCTCCTGGAGCGAGGCCCTCCCACGGGCTCGTGTTTTCCGCGGCCCATGAAGAGCTCTCTGTTCCCCGCATGAGTCACACCCGCAGGCCGGGCAGTGACATCAGCCCCTCGCAGCCCTCCTCGGGCTGCCCTTGGCACTCGCTGGGAACGGGGCTTTGTGCCGAGGAAAAGGGCCGGGACTGTCGGTGGCACATCGCTCAGCACGGCCGCATCAAGCGGTCTGTTGTGGGGGATGCCATCCGTGAGCCACCGGAGGAGCAGCTGCAGAAGCCCTGTTTTTCACGCCTGCCAGCAGGCAAACCCTCTCCTGGAATCCTCGGCGTGGTGCTAAATCCCTGCCGGCTGTCACTACCTGCGCCAGCCACCCCGGGACACGGCACATGCTGCAAACACCTTTTTCTTTGACGGCGTTAGCACTTCATCTGAGCCCGGGACAGAGAGGGCGCGGCCGGTTTTCGAGGCTGCTTTGAGACTACAATAGGAGCTCTTTTATGGGCTTAAAATTACCATTACCTCTTCCAGGAAAGCTGCTTTGTAGTACTGCAGGAAAGTTATCCCTCTGGTGTTGTCAGCCGCACCAGCAGCATTGCATTCCTGTATTCCTGACCAGAGGCTACTACGTCAAGGGATTGAGTGACTTCATGACCTTGATGGATGCCCAGAGTCAGTTCAAGAGAATTGAGCTATGCAAATGAAACGCTGCCATCTCACTGATAAGAGGGGAGAGTACCCATGCCAGGGCAGAGGGGGGGGACATGTAAGGATGCAGCAGATAATGGTGACTCAGGGTGATGGCTCCAGCTCTGAGCTTGCCGTTTTGGGGAGATAGGCACCCCACCTATTTCAAGCCAGTCCCTTTTCCTCTGTGGCAGGAGCAGCCAGCCTGGTTTGCCAAGGCTTTACTATAAACAAAATGTCTAATTAAGTATTTTTCTAGTAATTTTCTTCTTCTAGTGCTGCTGGAGGTCAGAGCCATCCCAGAGTGGTTTGCTCACCTAAGGACTTCAGCTACACCAGCACAGATTCTCCATGTCTAGTGGGGAGGGGTGCCAGGTGAGCTCCCCCAGTCCAACATTACTTTGAAACATCGATAAGGCAATTGTACACAGAGAGGAAAAAACCAAACTTCTCAGTTCCAGTGCAAGGAGAGTTCTGCTTTTGCTCTCAGCTCACTACTTTGGTGCTGTTTGAGGCTTAGACTACAACTCAGACCTGCAATTCTGCTGTAGATTTGGCTGAACCTCCATGAAATGTTAAGTATGCTCATGAGATTTCAGCACGAGAGATGGGAAACCTCTGATGCCTGATATTGCTTTCTGAGCCCTTTGTTGTCCATGAGACTTCTGCACCCTGAAGCCAAATCCTTCCCCCAGTTTGTCCTCCAGCCCTGGCTAGCCGAATAATACACTCCACTCTGTAGCCAAATAACATCCCCCTTTTTTTTTTCATTCTGGAGACACAGCAGCTGTTCTGTTTTGCTGCTGAATGAAGCAATGTTTTACCGGCTATGGTTTCCTGATTTGCAGATTTTGGTGGCAGTGCTGTCACAGAGTTCCCACCATCAGCCCCTGCCAATGTCCCCCCTGCCACACAACACTCAGGCCTTTCAGCTGGGCCAGAGCAGTTGTTCCTGGGGGCAATGCTGATCAGGCACTGATCTAGCTGAAGCAAAATGCAAAACCAAAAACCAAACCAAAACCATACACAAAAAGGAAAAAAGCAAAATCCTTCCTATTTTACAGGGTGTTTTGTTCACAGTCTTAACCATCAGCAGTTCCTGATGTGGCTTGCTGCAGCGTCACATGAAGCATTGTTTAGATACAATTGGGAGGGGGCTGAACTGGAGTAAAATAGTGTGGAAGAAAGCTGAGATGGGAACATCTCAAGGTAGAATGACTACTGAAGCTTCCTCGTCCTTAAACCATGGCCAAGGTTTCTTATCTTGGACCACAACCAGGAGATCATCCTAATTTTCCAGTAAACAGCCAATTCATTTCACAATTTATACATCATTACACATCCCCCACGTACCAGAGAATCAGCTCTACAGACTCCTTTCAGGCCTTAAAAGGATCCTTAGGCTTCAGTTTTCATTTTTAAATGAATACAAGCATTCATCTGAGGTCTAAGCTATTAAAGCAAGACATCACTTCACTGATAAACTAAATAATTTCACAATAATTCACTTCATTGTCCAATTCACCTATGCCTTTGGACCTATGCTTTGGGATTCCAAATAACACAAATAATAACAAAAATAACAACAGCACATTCCATCTTACTGCATGAAACAGTGATATACCAAAACATAGCTCGTGATACATTATCACCGGCTGTGCAGGAGTGTGGGTGGGAAGCAGGAGGCTGCAAGAAGAGACAGATAGAGCAGCTCCTACATGCGACTTTTTCCTCTGTGCTATTTGCCTTTTGCTGAAGAAGCGCAGCAAATACATTAACACACGCATGAAAAATGAGCTGAGGTAATTCCATCTATGAGCATGTGATTGGTCCCGCTGCCACAAATGTTTTCCCTCTAGGTCCATATCTGAATCTCACACAGACTGACTCACTCTGCGGCCGCACACGTCACTACTACCCGGCAGCGTCAGGCTGTCATTTGTTTCCTTTTGGAACGGGATGTTCTATAATAGCTCCAACTCCCACTCAACAGTTTATGAAATTGCAGTTCTTTCACATACCTCCTTTGTTCCTGAGCAGCGAGGAGTTTTCAGTTTGTTTCTAATGTGCTAAAAGAGGATCAGAGTGGCTTGAGCTCAGGGTTGCCTCACCCAAAGCTCTAACAGGATGTGTCTTTTAACAAGATGAAGGTGTGATGGTTCTCAGTGCACTGTAGAGTTTGTTCTTCAGGAAATCAAAGGAGGCATAGTGCAGAACTGTTGCTTCTGGGGTTGCTGTTTGAAGTGTCATTCATAAGGCTTCTTTTCCCACAGCCAGGGAGAGACTGTCATGGACATGGAAGCTGAAGCTCTGGACATGCTGATGGAGCCATCAAAGCAGAACCAGCTCTGCTTCAGAGGGTCTTGCTATGATGCTCAAATATGCAACACTTGTTTTTCAGCACTGATTATTCTGACCCTCTGCTCCACAAATGCTAATCTACATCTGTGTCTTATTCTGGAACAGGTAAGTGTTTCTGAAGTGAATCCCTGACTGACTGTGCTTCACTTCATACCACATGGTTTCAGAGCTCAGCCTACAGGACTAAACTCACACTAGTCTCAGGTTAAAACCCCCAAGTGTCAACAGTATAGACACGGAGTTGTCAGCACCAACTGGTTTGTTCTGCTGGCTTGGTGCTCCTGTCATACCAAACTACCTCTGCTTGCTACCTGTGTTTCAGAGCCCAAAGTCCTGGAGTTGTTGGATCTCAGCACACAATTGCAAAAGGAGGAATATGATGTGGTTCTAGAAGTGCAGCCGAAGAGAGGAAGCTGCAGTCCCCCAGGGTTCCCTGTCCACATAAAGACCAGGTTCATCAGGATACACCTGTAACACTGCCAGGTTTCCTGCTAGGAACATCTGACAGGCAGCTGATACAAAAGGACAGAACTGAGGGAGCAGAGAGCCAAAAAATTAAAGGATGCAAAAGATGTTGGCATTTCTCCTGCTTACTTTTGGGATGCTGCTATGATTCAATGCAGGCTAAAATGGATTTGTCTTCACACTGGGTGTACAGCAAAATGGATGCATTGCTATGTGGAATCCAGTGTCCCCTGTTGCAAGTGCTGCTCCCCTATTTATCAAAGAGCTTTAACCAAATGGGGAGCTGACATTACTTCCTAAGGGTGCAGCCATTCCTAACAAGGAGGTCAAGGACAACTTCAAACATAGCAAAAAGAGTATGCCTAGCATTCTTCAGGAAAAGGTTATCACTTATTACCTGTCACTGGGAATACAATGGTAATCTTTAAAGATGACTTGGAGACAATTTGGAAAAGCAAAACTTAAACTTTGCAAACTGCACACAACATTTCTCTGAGAAACAAAAAGGTTCCTGGGGCTCCTGCCTGCAAGAGGGTGTCCTAAGCGTCTCTGCAGATATTTATTCTGACTTCCTGGACCTTTGTTCAAGGTTCATTCATTGGGTTTAAATAAATAAGCATTAAGAAACCCAAAGCTCCAGACCTTCCACCGTCCTGCATTGAGAAAAGACCTTAAGCAAAGAGGCTTAAGTCACATTTATATTTCCTTTGACCTAGAGACAGAGCACAGCTCAATATATCCCAGTTATGGAACAAAAAGACCCTTATGGCTGCACAACCTTGCATTCAGCTGCCTGAGAAATCTTTAGAAACCGCTGTAAAGGCAGATCACCACAGGCTGGCATTCCCTGCTCGCTGCAGACACCTTCACATACAGCACTGGCTGGGGAGAGCAGAGAGAGCTCTCCAGCCCTGACTTACTTGCACGACAGCCTCAGGAATCCTCCTGGTGCTGCCTGGCCAGCCTTGGGTAATGCTGCACTGCAGGAATACAGTGCCCAGACTCTCAGAGCCAGCCCTCAAGCTTTGGTAGCCGCCAGGACAAAAGACAATCTCTAAATGTAAGTCATTATAATCTCACAGATATCACCTATAACTTTACCTGGCCTTACCTGGGTCGCTGTGGAGGGTAGGGCAGCGTTTCCCTTGACATTCACAATGAACGCGTGCACCGGAGAATACGAGGCTCCTCGTACACAGGGTATTGTTCTGGATTTCGTATTTCTTCGGGGTTGTCTTGGCAACGAAGAGGGTTTGCCGCTAGAGGTGTGTGAAACACTGGGTAACAAAAAACATCACAACTCCCACTTGTTTCGTTCCATCGCCCTGTTAAACCTGACCCTTTTTCAACCTGGAATGCTCTCAGTGTGCTGTGTGTCAGGAGGGGCAGCACAAATCAGCACCGACTCCTCTGCCTCCCCCTTTCCCCCAACAGAGGGATTTTGAAAATAACAAAAAATGACATTTTTCATTGGAAAATGATGTCTATCCAGACACCCTTATAAGCTCTGTTCACATTCTCCCTTCAACTACCTTGTTAGGGAATAGTTCCCTGGCAGGCAATGGAACTGACAGTTCCAGAATGGATTAATGGATTTAAGCAAAATTAGGATGGGTTTTTTATTTGTTTGCTTGTTTTAATTAACGACATTTTTAGTGACTTCATTGAAGTCAGTGGGGTGACTGTGGACTGATTTCAATATAACCAGGTCTGCCAATTTGCCCTGATCAAAAGGAGTCTTTCCTTTGTACAAAGAGATGCTGGACAGATAATGCTACACCTGGTCAGCAGACGAATGGAAATGCCCCACTTGCCCTTCTGACTCAGCTCTATCCATGGACAACAGACCTATATTTACTGTGGATGAGGTCCAGGAAGTATTCTGAAAAGTTTTTAAAGCATCCTTGGATGCAGTTTCACATTGTTCATTCATGTAATTTGCCTTTATTTTTACTTACGGAAGGCATTAAAAAATTAACCCAAACAGCTCTTCAGATGCCTCTATTTTTTATGTAGCAAAGAGAAAAAAAGTTTGAACAGCTGTGTCAGTGAAACACATCCAGGTGGCATCCCTAAGGCAAAGTTTCTACAAAATCTGTAAGATAATGTTTTTATTATCTGAATTATTATATTTCTTTTTTATTACTCTGCTCTTGTAGATTCTTAAAGAGGTATTGGCCACTTATTTCTTATCTTCACCCTCATCCTTCAGTGTTTGAACTGTGCCACAGCTCAACACAGATGTTGCAGTAATTCAGCCACCAAAGGTGAAAATCACCCTTTCAGCACAATCCTCCCAAATATATTCTGAGGTCTTAAATGGGATTTAAGGCTGGGTAAGGAGCAATTTTGTATATCTGGCCTTTCTATGGGGAGAAACTCAGGCTGTGGCACCAAAAATTGCCTTAGGGACACTGAAAAGCAGAGAGAATTTGTTTTCCATGTTGTATAACCAAGTCAGCTGAGATGCACAGTTTTGTTGCAGTACCTTGATGAGGT
This sequence comes from Pachycephala philippinensis, assembly GCA_013397055.1. NCBI lineage: Eukaryota > Metazoa > Chordata > Aves > Passeriformes > Pachycephala > Pachycephala philippinensis. The sequence continues at coordinate 283,518 of VWZT01005484.1, forward strand.
AGCTGGATCATCCTCAAGGAGAAGCTAAGACTCACAATTACACTAGAGTCTGAAAGAGCAGTTGTTTGAGACTCCAACATATGAAGCATTGGGGATTTGGAAATTGTTAGTCAAATTCTCAGCTGGGTGATGCTGAAATCTGAATCAGGTTCACTGACAAAGGCTCATGAAGAACCTCCCTTACTGAGGTTCTGAATTCCTCAACCAGTGTCCCATTCTGCATGGAGTAAATTTTAGCTTTCAAAACTCTGGTGCCCTTTCCATGCATTTGCTATCACATCTCAACTATGAGAGGCTTCCAGACACCTGCTCCAAGCCCTGCATTTCATGGCACCACACTCCATCTGTGCTCTAGGCCATCACACCATAGTCCAAACTTTACGCCCTGTCCAGTCATCCAGGGTTCATCTGTTTTGTGCCTTCCATACAAATCCTCCTAAGAGTGTGATTTTGTTGCTATAAGGCAGCTTGATGATTTATGGATGTGTTATCCATAAACTGCTGATTGATATTTTCTGCCCCAACATCAGTTCTTGGATTATGAACTCTGTAGAACAAAGTGAAAGCACTGAAGTGTCTGATAATTGCCAGCCACATCACAGTTGTTACAGCAAATGGTATTCATAATAACAAATAATAATAGCAATGATAATTGTAGTGATTAAGCAATTTGTTGCTGTTACTATTCTTTCTCCTATTCCTACAATATTTGACAAATATGGGCTCTCCAGAGAGTTCCTGAGACTGAAGAAATATTTTCAGGTGACAGAGGGTGCAAAGAAAAGAGTTGCTTTTCAGCTTACAGCATAATGATCGTAGATAGCTAAATGCCTGAAATCTGTTTATATACCAGTAAGATTTTTTTTTAATTAGCTTGAGAAACAAATTATGTAAAAATGTCTGTACAGTCCTGAGAAGGCCCATCTTCCAGGGGAAGGTTCAGCAGAATCATCCCTGAGTCTAAAGAAAAATTTCATTCTCCTCTAAATCATTCCTCTTTTCGTACATTTTCTTCATGTTTAGTAGTGGGATGCAATTCCTTCTATTTGTACTAAGCTTGTGTTATTACAGTTTGAGCACGATATATGTTTATTTGGAGTCTAACAAGATCATCAATCAGCAAATACTACTGCACTTCATATTACATATTTATTTATAGTGTTAGGATGAAATTTACCTGGATCCAGAGAACAAAATTAGGCTGTTACAGCCCTTGGTTTCATATAAGTTATTTTCCTCTCAATGCCTGTGCCCTGTGGACACAAATTTATTTCTCCAATACTGGATGAAAAATCTCCCATTCTTTCACTGCCTCCAGGTAATGATGTCTATACCTTTCCTTCTGCTTCCAATTTTGTGTCCATTACTTGAATGTTTGAAAACATGAAATACAATACCATAAGTCACAGAGCAAGAAAATCTGCAGTGTGTAGGGAATATTTCTTTTCCTTTTCCACCCTTTCATAATTAAAGAAATTCTACTCACTCATTTGATATCTTCAGTGATATTATCACACTTCTGATCTTAACCTTCCAGTTGAATTTCAGGGGCTGGTTGGCCTTTAGAAAGAAGGAGTATTTTGCAGACAGTTTATGGGATGCAAATTTGGAAAATCTCAGTTCTTCTCTGAAGTATGTCACACGCTGAGCAATGAAAGATGACTTTAAAGAGAATGTGTACTAATAAATGCGAATATGAAAGTGGAAAATAACATCACAGAGAGGTCAATGAGAGCTCAATGTAGTTAATCATAACAGTAATTATCTTAAATAATACTAAAAATATCAATGAAAAACATTGAGACCTTTGTTAAGGGTCCAAATGTGTTCTGATTGCTGTATTTGAAAACTCTGCAAGAACCTAAGTCTCAAAGACTTGGAATCTCCATGAGATTAGATAGTATTTGCACACAAAATGCAGGAGAGAAGTTACATGAACAAATGGCAAGTTCATCTCGAATAGAAGCATTATAAAACCATTAAGCAAGTAGAAGTTTATTCAGTTAATTGGCTAAGGCCCAGCAAAAATTTCACAACACTATCAGCAGGGTGTAGAAATACTAAAAAAAATAACACAACAAACCAACAACCCAGCAATGAAAATCTTGATTTCAGAGAAGCACTGTCATTTAAGAAACATGTGTATGGAAAGCACAAAACATCTCTTCAGTATTTCTTAGTTAAGAAACTGCTTATCAGCATGTGTGTACATTCTTCCTGGAAACAAGGTCCATGCAATTTATTTCACATACAGCAATATTCCCTCAGCACTTTGCAATTTTTCCATGTGCAAGTACCAGGAAAAGTGGAAATACGAGGTACATAGAGTTACAAAGAAGTATGACACATATTATTTGTATTTACTTAGTGATTCGAGCTAAGGTAGACATGCAATCACAGTGTAATGAGTTAACCAACAGGAGCTTCTGGCACTTGTGTGCACAGAGTAAAAAAAAAAACTCTTAAGAACATGGATGGATAGGAATGTGTCAAAGCAGGAACACAAGGAAAGGTAGCTCATGCAGCTACTGATAAAATAGAAAATTGGAATGCTGTGAAATAAAATTGAGGTGTAACCTATGTAAAGCCAATGAAAGACATGCTCTGGACACGCAGTAAAGCTCCAGTATAATTGTACTGATTGTGTAGCAGTCTTTGAAATAGAACAGTTTCTGAATTTCTGCTCCCTGGTGTATCTTTTCTTAGGAATAGTCTGGCCATCTCGGAAATATTTCACTCTACCTTCCAGCACACACAGAAGTTTGAAAACAATGCAAATGTAAATAGTTGCTGATGCCAAACACTTAGGTTGCCAAGAAGAAATGATGCATTTTGTACCAGGATTATATTATGGCCAAGATTAATTTTTGGATTGTCTCCGGTGATTCTTTAACAAAAACACCTCCTGATGAAACACAACCTGTAACTCATGGGTTTTGTGTATTTAGGGAAACTTCTCCCAACAGCTCTTTACCGTGTTCATACAGAACAAGCTGTACTGTGACCTGCTTTTAATCCAGCTGCCAGATATTCCAGAGGTAACGTCATGGGAGAGGGCACCAGGCTTTTGAAGATGAACCTACTCAGTGATAAAGATCTTATGGAAAACCAGAACAAAACCAATGAATAAATATACCCTAAATTCTCTTAACAAAAGGGAAATATCTCACTATTATGATATAAGCAACTATTACACAGTAAGAACTGAGGCCAGGCCTCAAGTAATATTTCACAGCACAAGTTATACAATCAGGTCGCTTGGTGCAAATGCACCAGTTCACTGGTCACACATGTGCTTGCAATGTCTGTAACCAGGTCTGCTCTCTTGCTTTGTGAACGAAGTCAACCTCCATAAAAAAGAAACCACTTTAAATATCTACATCTGTATATGTATATTCATCAATGTTCAAAAACATCTGCTATAAATTCAAAGATGAGTTCTGGGATCAAACCAGGTATCATCAAAATACAAACCTAAGAAAAAGTAGAAGGGAATAAAATACAAGAAGGGACAACTGACAAGTGGTAGAGGAATAGTGAGAAAATGTTGGGAATGTGTTAGATTATTATCAGGTGGAACTTCCCTTGAATCCTATTTTAGTTACTTTTGGGAATAGCATGTGACCAAAATTTTCTTATGGCTGTCATTGCAAACAAACAGAAGAATCATGCACCATTTGAGTTTTGTTGATTCCTAGCATGGCAAAACCTTTTGATTAGAAGTAAATTTCCCTGAGTAATGTGGCAGCCTCTCCTTCCAGCAACCAAACAATATTTGTCTGAGCCGAATGCAGTTTACAAGGCTTAAGTCATTAAGCATGACTGAGCTGACCAACCACGCCACATGAACACCGACTCATCACCCCTAAGTGATGTCAAAAAAATAACCACATCAAGTAAACCTCAGAATCTGGAACAGTGCAGGGACTGAAAAGCTTCAGTTTCTACACAAGCAATTTGTCAAAAGAAAAAACACTACACTTGGCAAGGAAATTCTTTTGCTGAAAGTTGCATGCTCAGTTATATGATTACATTGCTGGTGTTCCCCTGTTCCTCTTCTTCCTCCTGTGTTTCTCTCTTGGAAATATTTGCAGAACTTGCTGGCTCAGTTACCTGTTTCAGGGTTGTGGCATTCAGTAGTTCCAGGAACAAAGCCTTATTATTATAAATATTTCAGCTACAACATTTCTAAGGAAATTAGAGTGACTATCTTAATCTCCTGCTTACTCTAACCTGGCAATTTTAAGTTCTCTAGTGTGGGAGTAGATTCTGAAGACAAAACACTAATTTTTTTATTTAATTAAAAGCAAAAGAAGAAATTCAGGATAAAAAATTCAAAACCTGGAAAGAGAAGTCAGAAAACAGCAAGATGAGAAAGGCTGAAAACCAACACCACACTGATGACTCTGGAATATTCCAAGTCAAAGTACATCACAGGTTTTGTTTTGGTACAATAAGATGATAAACAGTGCACTTGGACTTGCGAGGCATTTTTTAAAAAAGCTTTTTTAACCTTTCTTATTCAACCTTGTACTTGAATAACAGCCTGTTCCTGAACTTATAGTCGTGCATGTTCTCCACACTCACACGTAAAGTTACATTGGCTTCCAGCAGATTATGTTTTTGAGTACAGACATCACCCCTGAACGTTATCTTCTGGCCTTCAAGCTTGTCACATAACATCTAGTATTTAGATATTAGCTACTATCTAGAAACAAGCCGTCTTGACGTGACCAAGGTATTTCATCACTCTGTGGAAGTACATGCTATGAATCAGCAGTAGCACGAGAGATGCTCTGTCACTCTCTGGTACTCAGTGCTGCTTTACAGTGACACATTATCAAAGATAATAACCAGCCTCTGGAACAAACAAATCACAGACTAATGAATGCAGAACATTAAAGCCCAAAGTAATTTTCCCTGTACCCCCTGGAGAACTATAACCAACACTATAGAAAAGTCTCAATGAAATCTTGCTGAGTTCTGTGTGGAGCCCTGTTGAAAGCCAAGAATGATGTAAGATTTGCCTGGAATTTGAACTGAACCCTCCGCATTGTTCTGAGGGCTTACCATTAAAAGAAGAATAAATGTTAGCAATAAAAAGGTCAAGAGAATGAACATCTGAGAGCATCTAAAGATCTGCAAGGGATCTCATAAATATATAGCAAACATCCTCCCTGACGGATTCCCCAGAAGAGAAGAATTCTACATCACCCACAAAGCACATTTTTTACAATCTGTTTTTTTCTGTCTGGATACAAAGGAGTAAAGCAGAGTACTTAACATATGACTTGTAAAATTCAAAGTTTAAGGCTTAGAAAAACAACAAAGATTAGAGTTGTTCAACAAAATCATATCACCCTTCCCATAGCGTCTTTTTATTCTTATAATTTGTCAATAAACCAACAAATGAGATTCTGAGCTATCAGTACTGTTAGGTATCATGGCTTTAGGTACTCAAAAATAAATTAAACAGCGTGGGCTTGAATCATACCAACACCACAGGCAACTGCTGCAGGTTTTCCCACCTGATGTGTTGGTGAGGGCTTAGGGTATTTGCTGTCATTTCATACTCTGGTGCACTAAACTTTGAAGAATGCATTAAGTCCTGGAAATTTTTGTTGGCTCAGGTCCCTTATACATGGGCCATGTGTGACCAAGAGAAACTTCTCATGAAGAACACAGCAGAAATTTGAGCTTGCTCTGCCAAAAAGCCCCTGGGAAGCAGGGTTTCCCAGCACATCCCTACCTTCAAGAAAGCAGGCAGCAGAGGTGCATCTTGGGGTTATTCAGCTCCAGGCAAAAATGGCAAAGGTCTCTTCTAAGAAGGACCTTGAAAATAAAATTACAGAGAATACAAGTGGTAAACACAAAAGGGGAAGACAGAGAAACATGAACCAAAGAACACAGACAGAATGGGAGCATCATTCTGTTACCACAGCATTTACACATACAGGATACACGTGTATAGGATTCTGTTTCCCCTCCTGGAATTCAGCCCTGGATGGTGAAACAGCTGATGCTCTAGGCTGTAGTGGTCCATCCTTTTTCTGCTGGTCAGATACCAGCTGAAGGACCTCTGTAAGCACAACATAGCTCTGGCAACAAGGACTTGCAAGTCAAGTTGATGCTTGCACACAACATACTCGAGGTGGCCTTTAGCTGCTGAAAATCCTACTGCCCTCTCATCTACTCTTTTTCATATCCTAGATCACAGCAGAAAAGGAAATGGGCAAAACACAGTTACCTGGTCACGGACTACCTCTTGGGGTCCATTGTATTGAGTCAATGTTCTGGAGCTGAAGTGAGAATATTTGACAAAAGGAAAAAACCCACACATCAAAGAGAAAAAAATCTGGCATAAAACACACAGAACAGTAAAGAAAAATAAGTGACAACAAACAAGGTCTGCAGTCAAGGAAAGGGTAAAATCTTGGCTCTACTGAAGTCATTGGGATGTTTGCCAGAAAGCTGTAGACAGGGTGTTTTATCCAGGAGTTTTAATTAGTTATTAAATGATTCAACGGCAAGTTGGCTGGTTTAAGGCACAAAAAAATATCATAGAATAGCTCCAGCATGCCTCTCCCTGCCCTGCCTACCCCTTAGGAGGTTCGGATCATGCACAGCTTTTTTAATGGGAGACTTGACAGATATTTCATTGAACCTTAGTTGAAATCAGTAGGTTCCCAGGCCCTGCCTCCTTCCCAAGTTTGGGGATGAAGATAGGAAACACCTGCTAATGACACCAGAGACACAGCAAACATCAAAGTCATGTGTCAGCAGAAAGCACCCTGGAAACCTGGCCCCTGCAGTCACTGACACAGCCTGTCTGGTGGGGGATAGTGCATATGAAGAAATAGGATGCTGTGTTCATTTAATTGATGTACATTTGAAAGGATTTGAATTATTCTTGAGTGACATACCCACAAATAAATAAGGCAGCTCACTGCCTTCGGGCTTTAGCCACTTTATGAAGAGCCCCACCACCCGAATGATCTATTCACACTGCACACTTCCGCTCTGCCTCAATTTTCTGCTTTCCTCAGTCTCCTTCTGCCTTTCCCCCTCCAAAGTACACCGGTTTCTATGGGAACAAAACACATCATCGGAATGGACAGAACTCGGTGACATCCCCACGTGCAGACTGAAAACAGGGTTTAAACGAGCGCTTTGCAGTTTCTGCCAGGAGCCGGGGAAGGCGACGGGCGATGGCCCCACACGTGTGTGCGCACGTGTGAGCGGGGGCGGCTGGCCCGGCACGCACACGCTGTCCCCTCGTCACACGAGGCACACACATGCACAGCCACCGGCTCCCCGGGACAGCAGAAGGCTCGGCAGAACCCGTTCCATCCCATTCTGCTTTAATATAGCTGAAAATTGCTTTGGCAGCTGAATAGCTTCTTTGTTTATAACTCATTCTTAGCTGAATCTGCTGCATTATGGAGCTTTGTAAAGAGATTACTTTGTCAAGAACTGAACATATATGGTCTGGGCATGAACAATTTAGTGTGATGAACTGCATTCATTTTATGTGACGTGCAATCCGCAGTCCTGCTGCCTTTAACGTATCTGCTTTTCTCCATGGGTTTCATTTTCTGATCTCAAGTATTTTATGAATTTTCTTGGGGTCTTTAGGATTTATCTTCTTTACCCTGTCCTGGACAGATGCAGAGAATTTTCAGTATGTCAAATCTCAAGACATTTTGTCTTACACTAAGTGTACCAAATCAAGATTTTAGCTGCAAATAACAGATCATCATTGTTATCTAGCTAGCTAATTATCCACCTGTAAATATCTTATTCCTGCCCTGAACTGCTAGAGTTTTGTTAGTGTTTGAATCAGGATTTTAACACAGAAGAGTCACAGCTTAGAAACTGGGCCCACTATAGGGAACACCATGTGGAACATATACAGCTTCTTACTGTACATCCCCAGTGCTAAAACCCTAAGTACAGATCTCCATCCACATGACTTCAGCTGCACCTGAACCAGTGCATTGTCTTTACTGAGCATTATCTATAAAATGTTAAAGCCAACCCAGCCTGTACTGCACTGCAAGCACTTATCAGGGCCTTGCGCTGTGCACTGAATGAGCTTTGCAGGCTCTGAAGCCGTTGCCTTTAGCTGTGCTTGAGTTGACTGCACTGGTCACCTCTGATCACCATTGCAGTTTTTAGTCCTAGCTATGACTTGCTTAGAAATTACATTACTGCAGATTGACTGTGCGCCTGGAGGCGCAACAGAGACTCAGGGCATTTTTCTCTGGTTTCTCCTGCCTTATTCCACACTCCCTCACTCAATTTTTTAAATAAGCAGCATTAATTCTGATGGGTAGATGATAAGGTCCAGTATAAAAATGACTAAGAACATTAATTGTCCTAGCAGTAAAATTCCTATCAGCTTTGTAGTAGGCATTACATTGATATTTTGAGGGCTGGAGACTGAGCACTTTTCTTAGAGACATCACTGGAGGATTTTCCTGTGCAGGACACAGAGCTGGGCCTCACAGCATCTTGCATTTCAAGGGGTTTTGCTCAGCCCATGAACTGTCAGAACTCCAGTTTCCACTACGCCCTGCATTTTGCACTAAGTGGTATTTTGCCACTTCTGAACATACCAACCTTCTCTGTAAGCAGAGGGGAAGTTTGTCAGACAGACAAATCCCTCCTTATCTCTTAGTCATAACCCTGATCCACCTCAGATGATTTAAAGAGCTTCACACATATTAACCTTTCAAATAAAAAAGACAAGGAAACGGCTTCTTTGCAAATCACTGTTTGAAAACAGAAGCTGCAGAAAGATTCCTTACAACCTTACTTGCTCCCACTCTTACTCTTAATGGGCACATATTTCACAAGAGATGGCACACTACCTGCTAATTTGTTGAAAAAAAGAAGTATTTTAAATTCAACGTCTCTGTGGAAGTCCTTGTACTAGAAACTAATGCCTTGACTAATGAATTCCTTAACTTTCATCCCTATGGCAAATGATGGACTGGTGTCACTGACAAAAAAAAATACCTCTGACCCTGTAATATTCAGGTAAATAATTAAAGGCCACACAGGTGGTTTAGAAACAATTATTCTTATTATACTGGGAATTTTCATGTTTAACAAGAAGTCCTGAGGTCTTCAGAGTCAGTAAATTTCCAGTTTCCTGTTCTTCGCCCCCCCTTGTGGCAAACATGGCTGAGCCACCAAACATGTCTCAATCGGTCTGTAACCTGCTCTGCTGCAGGAGCCCTCGGAAAATCCCAGCCCTGCAGACACCAGCTGTACTGGGATATGGCTGGTGCCAGTAAAAGCAGCAGGGATTTGCACCGTCACTGCTTATGTGCATTGGTCAGAGAGGCTGAAGTCAACTGGCTGAAACACACCAAAAGCTTTGCACAAAAAGAGACCAAGACAGAGAAGAAAGGAGAGTCATGGTTTGCAGAGGAGAAGTAAATAATTTCCAAGGTCACGGACCCTTGAAACAGAGAGAAAATGAGAAGTAGAGAGGGGAAGGAAGGCATGTCATCACCTCACAGCATGATCCTTCTGGAGTAAATACAGCTTTGCATGTACTCAGTACTCAGTGCCTCACCCTTTCCTTCAAGAAGAGCTCCGTATTGTCAATATCCTAAATGGTGGATTTCCACATTCATATATATCTTCTCATTTCAGTGCTGCTGGCACCTAAAAATCTGAATTTAATTTTCCAAAACCAACTAAAATCCCTGCCTCTGACTCTAGTCTTAGCTGTTCCCTGCCAGTGTATGAACATGACTCTCCTTCTATAAGGTCATAGTTAATAACAAGCTAAATATGTCCCACCTAGAGGAGCATCCATGGGTCATGGTGTCAGTCTACATCTTATAGGTAAACATGACAGCTTATTAAAGGCCACTTTTTCCAAAAAGGACCTTGAATTTTGGGCCATGACAATGAGTCAGTGCATAACTCTTTTAACTAAAGACACATAACAAATTTTCTCTTTTGGACTGCGCCAGGGAATACATTAGACAGTGGACTCCAGGCTCCTGCCACTTCTGACCCGCCACTGGCTCACAAAAGCTTAGATGGTTGACTTGCATCAAGCTTCTCATGGACGTGAGAATACATTTACCCAGAAAGGACATCTTGTATGCTCTGGTTTCTGGAAATGTAACTGAAAACACAATGGTTGATGCTATTAGCAGATGGCTACTTTTCCTATTCAGAGTGCTTCCAGCCTGTCGTACTTTTTGGAAAAGTGGGCATGGTGGGAGCAGTACCACAGGCCCAGCTCTCAGTGCCCATTTGGGGTAAAGATGCTGGGCACGAGCACATAATTAAGATTAGCAGGTTGGACCACAATAGATCAAAGCATTTAAAACTGTATCTGCAGAGCTGAATAACTGAAAGAAGTCCAAGGCTATTGCAAATGCATCTTTACTGTCAATGATAAATTTTCCGTAAGTACTGGCAACCTTTCTCTGGATCTCATCAAAATAGTTCCTAAAAGAAATTTTGAAAATTCAAACCCAGGAAGAATTACTCCAAAGAAGCTCTGAAGTGATTTCCTTTAATGAAAAGAGATAGGTACAGGAATTTCCTCATTCTCTTGTCTCAGAGACATGCAGTGGGATTTTGCACAACCCCAGCAGCCTGGCTCAGCCATCCACGGTGTGTTTCAAGTTCTCCCTCAGCAGGGCATAAGTCCACCTGAAAGAGTAGTGATGGGGGAGGAATTGCACAGCCACTGCCCCAGCCTGAATGTTATGAGGCTCTTCCAGACCTGCTCTGTAAACAGGAATTGCCTTTGGACCCTTAAAAAACACTCACCATATCATTCTGGAATGGCGTTAAGCTCTTGGTCGTGGAGGTCAAAGCAAGTGTTCTATTATAAGCTCTGTGAAACACATCTCCTCCCCAGCCACTCACTTGCAGGGAACAAAATCCAGTCAGCCAAAATGATCCGTGTGTAACAGGACACCAGAGCAGGCATTTGAGGCAACGTGGGCGAGGCATTTTAGAGCTGTGAGACCTCCAAGCTGGTGCCGAGCCCTTGGTGAGGCAATACTGGCTCAGTGCCACAGTCAAGGAAGCAGAAGAGACAGTTTTCTCTTTGCTTCCTTGCAGAGGACAATAGTCTATTCACAGAAAATATCAGCTGGAGAGGCCAGAGCCGCACCTCTCACCCAAGGTCCAGCAGGGCCTTCCACAGTACTGCCCAGCATCAGCTGTGTTCCCTGCCTGCCACTGCTATGCTTCCATCTTCCCTAGCACCTCTGCATAGTCCTGGTTCATTCATCTCAATAGCACTTACAACAGCTGAAGCCCAGGAAAGACTGGACCTTGTGGTTACAAATGAAAAAGCCCCAGCCTTGGAGTCATGTTGGCTGAGCAATGACTGACATGTGCCAGAGCACGGAGGAGAGCACCCTGATCCCCAGGGTGTGGTAGGCTGGAGGTTAGCTGAGGACCCTCCACATCTCTTTCTTTAACACATTTTCTTTGTATTTTCCTTGGGGGTCCATAGCGCACATTGGATTTGCTGATAAACTTATCAGTAGCAGAGTGAAACATCCGTTTCATTTGTGCTGTTTACACAGAGGTTTTTTCTCCAGTTGGTAAATTGGGATTCAGCAAACAGGGTGACCCTGTGTTTTCTTCCATGCCCCACAAACGCTGCTCCCAGCAGTGTGTGCTACATGTCAGAAGATGGGGAGAGACTCTGCATCAGGGACCAGCCCTCCCCCACCCCGATGCTGGAGTCTTCACCTCTACACTGGAGGTGGTCTATCCCCACACATAATTCCCAGCCCCAACCCAACCCCTAGAGATGAGGAAAGGCTGTGGCACAGTATGTGGACGCCGATTACATCTCCAAACAGGAGGAGCACACAATCGGTGGGATCCGCCTGCTTTCCAACCCCTTTGTGCTCAGGGGCAGAAATACAAATAAGCCTCAATGTCTTTTTCCTGCTTATATGAACCAAGATCCGTTTTTCAATAGCAGGCCCTGTCAGATAAGTATTCCCTATTCTCAGTAGTTATTTTTGGGAGAGAAAGCCTTTTGCTGGCTCCCATGACACTCGCCTTCAGCACTCGGGAGGTGCAATGGGATGGCAGGTAGAGCTGTGATTCAGGGATGCTCCTACGCCCACTGGAAGCTGGTGTTGCCATGCCAACCCTGTAGCCTGTGCACAGCCAGCCCAGGGCACTGCCGGCTGCTACAGTGTCTATGTGCTTTTGCACATAGATTGGTCTCAGGACCTTCCAGTGGAAGATTTGTTTGAACCTTTGATTGCAGGATGGATGACAGCATCTCACTGAATTTTCAGCTCACCTGCCCATCTCCCTACTTAGTCTTGTCTCAAAGAAAATAGCATCACAAACTTCATGAGGGAGTTTTCCCCCCTAAATGAGTTACATCACACAACCCTTGCTAATAGCCTGTGTTGTTTCAGAAAGACCACAGGGAGAGAAGTGGGTAGGAATGGCAACAATCCTCCCAACAAGCCCAGGCACCCGTGGCAGAGCCGCACCCACCCTTCACCCGCCCGCTCAGCATGTCAGGTCATGTGCTGCCTGAGACAGCATCCAGAGCCCATCTGAAGCACTCACAGCATGTGACCAATTACCTTTCCTCTGCTTTGACTCACCAAAAGGGACATTTTAAAAACTGTTCATTCCAAAAAGCACTAAGTGACGAAGTCAGCTCTGTGCAAAGCCAACGGATGTGGAGGGCACTGCAGACAGCTCATAGCAAAAGGACTCGTTTGGATTCAATTGCCTTGTTGGAGAATACCCTGGGTAATTTCCTGGGTATTTTCTAGCTTACTTCCTTATTGCTCTCTCGGTAAACTAGGTCAAAACACTTGCCTTGTTTAAGCCTAATTGTCAACATATTAAATATATTAAACGAAGGCGATGGAACAAGTTGTTCCCTGCTTTTCTGCATGGAGTTCAACCTTACGGATAGTCCATACAATGCCCTTCTTCTCCTTCATTAGAGCCAGGAAGGCCTTTGAAATTCCCAAACTCAGAGAAGGTGAGAAGTGTTGCATATTGCTATAGGCAGTTCAGGAGGAGCTTATGTGAAATATGAACAACTAGATTATTAGGAAAGATGTGCTCAGAGTTGCGCAGCATTTTGTCCCTAAAAGAAAAAAGTGCATCACCTATAATTGTTTTTTCTTGATCAGCCTGCTGGCTAAAGTAGGAATACCCTTACAAATCACAATATCTGTAGTCTCAAGAAGTATCCTAGGAACAAAGATATTCCACCACCCACCGTGCTACAGATCTGGCTGCTCCTTCCTGAGATGCTGCAGTACATCCCAGCCTCATTGGCTGCCACTCTACACACACTGTTCATTCACCTGCAATGATTTTCTCAATTAAAAGCTGGGCATTTAAAGCCACAGTAACCTTTGCGGGTCCTGCAGCATGTACAGTGCGATCTGATAAAAGGAAAACTACTGTGAACAGATAATACAGACAGAAAGATGGTCAAGTGTCTTTGAGTCTGAATTAATACATGTGGCTATCAAGTTTGCCTTAACAAAAAGGGTTAGTCTACAGCATCCCAGATACGGAATGAAAAGTTTTTTTGAAGAAGGTAGGTTTTTTTTCACTAAGACATCAGCTAGCAGTAACGTTTTACTGCATTTTTAACATGCAGAGTAAAATACACCAACAAACACCACATAAGACATGAGCCTGTTCTTCAGAAAGCTTCTGTATTTCAGTGTCTGCATGAAGTACACTGATAAACCAGGACCAATTTCATTGTATGTTACCTTGTATCAGCACTCTCATACTTCCTAATAGAATAAAATCCAGCAATCTGGATAGATGTTTTACTTAAGTGATTCTGTACTCCTCTAGCATTTCAGAATTTGGGAGCAATTTTGGCATCAGGTCTTTAAAAATGTAACCACAGTCTTTTCATGAGCAGAGATAACCAAAATAAGAATTTTAACTTAGCAAGACCTCTACAGTGAAGCAGAGGAAGAAACTGTTGTCAGAACAGTATTGCCATGACTGTTGTTTGCTATGGCATCCTTTGGCTGCCTTCCACTCCTAAGTGCCCCTTGCCTGGCTCCTCCTCTTCAGCTGTCCCACCTGTGGGCTGTATATCTTCTGTTTCATGGCTCTGTGTGGGCTGTCTCCAGTTTATGATTTTGTCACAAGTCATTACTACAACCCATATAGCCAGGCTTGGTACACAGGTTCAATAGTGCAAGTCCTTTGAACTGCATTCCTCAAGTCCACTTTTCATCCCATTATCAGATTGGTTCTGAATAAAGGCCAAGTGGAAAATCCCAGTATTACAATGCACATGCTGTTGTTCATGTAATGGCTATGATCAGAAATGGGTTGGTGAGAGACATCACCGTATACTGAACTATGTGAATTATGTATGTTTAGTCTAACTGGAATGATTTCTGATATCTCGGGGTCACAGTCCCACAATTCATAGGCAAACATTTTAGAGGACTCGTATATTAATGATGTATCATTAGCTGGAATCAGAACTAGTTCTGCTGAGTCAGTTACCTTGGACAAAAAACATTCAGCCAGAGACTCTGAGACATGATCTGGCTCCAGGACTTAAAATGAGGACCATTTCCCACACTGCCCAGCTATGGCAATTACACAGCCAAAGCTGGGGCTTCCATACAGCAAAGCTACTTGAAGGTATTGGGAAGGTCCCTCACTGCCTGTTGGGAAAAAACCCGACTACACACCAACAAAACAAACATCTAATTTTTGACAGTTTTAAAGCTTCTTTGCTTGATTTCTTGCTACAGTAGAATAAAAGAAAGTGCCATAGTGATGACTTTGGGCCATTAAAGGACCAGGTCCTTTAATGCACACATGTCTGTTCTGCACTGCACAGAGCCTGTAGGGATGTCCATCCTGGAGCATCCCCGCACATACAGTCCCTAGAGGGGCTTTGCAAACTGCTCAGATAACTGTTGCATTAAACTACATTTAGCTTGAGTGATCAGTAGCTCATCAGTTGACTTCTGGCTCTGATTTCTAATAACTGGAAGCATCTGACATAATGAAAGCCCTTAGAGAAGGCACAGGGGAAGAAATAAATGCACTAATTAAGCTATGCAAAGTGCCTTGGAGAAGAGTGCTCCACTTCAAGGATACTCTGACATTTCTGACCCCTTACAAGTAGCAGCACAGAAATTTCAGGAATTTAATGTAGAGAGTTTAATTGAGACACAGATGAAAAGAAATCAGTGGAATTTAAAACTGATTTCTTCCCTACAGCTGAGTAAATATTCTTAGTCACTAATGTGGCTAACTTTGATTACAGGAGGTAAATCGTCCTCATAAATGTGGTAGAAAACCATGCAGGCCTAGCACATTTATCGTGAATTCTTTGCTTGCAGTGCAAATGGAAATGCAATATTCCTATTGCTGTATTATACTTAGCACTTAAATACAATTTTTCTCAATTATTTCCATCATTTGAACCTAAGGACATGGAGGAATGTTTTGAGTTTTACATATGATATGTATCTTCTTCTGAGACAGTGGACCTGTAAAAATACAGCTCAAATAATACTACACTCAGCATCTCTCCCCTCCAAACCCTCTAACTTTTACAGCATCCTCACAGGATACATTTTGGTTTATCTGTTTTAATACATGGTTAAACTGAGGCTTGCCAAACAGAAAGTTACCAAGGTCAAAATGCATGTTAGGTACAGAGTGGGGGAGAGAAATCCTGATCCAGATTCTTAGTTGTCTGCTCTACCAGTTTGCTGCTATTCCTTTCCTTGCCTGCATTTAGGAACACACTATGTGGATGTCCGATTCATATAAAAGGTGTTGAATGGGAGACCACTCTTCTTCTTAGGATGGTTTGAAGCCCCTTGCCCCACACATTTGAAGAATTTCTACTTGTTCTTCAAATGAAAATGTGTGAATTATTACATAATTTGTGTAATAATTTCATTAGCAGACAAAATTCACCCTCCTGTATTGTAAAACAGCTTTCATTTTTAATTTACCCTAATTTACGCAATGGTCTGCACCTGATGTCTGTGTTTTCATCTGGGCTTGCAACATCACTGAAGAGTGTCAGAGTGTCCCTTTTTATAGCTATAAATAGGAATTTAAAGCATAGCCCAGGCTATGATTATTTGGGAATTCGGCATTTAGTTCATACTCATCACAGGTGTCAAACTGGGTTAACCTTTCCATACTTCTCCATATTGCTGATTATTAAGTTATTTGGTTTTGATTAATACAGGAGGGTTGTTAATGAAAGCTCTTTCCATCCAGGTGGTTTTATGCAGTGTCTGAAGGACATGAATACTTGGATCAAGTTTCTCTAGATACATTTCTCTGTTTTTCCTGTTAGTGGGAACCCAGAGGACTGGATATGCAATTCAACCACTCCAGTTTGTCTCTCCAACTCTATTTAATCCATGTACCAGGGCAGCAGCTTGCTACTACCACCAGCGGAAAGAATTGCAGTGGAAGTCACTGATGAACCTGAAAAAATCCAAATAAAGACCACCTACAGTTCCAGCATTTTTCCTTCTGGTCTCCTAACCAGAGCAATATCCTGCAGAGAGAAATCTAGATCCCATTGAATGGAAGAAATTTGGCTGGGAACGCCAGCAGCACCCCTTTGATGGCAGAGCCAAGGAAGAAAACTATCTAACTCTTCCATTGCAAAGTTTCCCCTGGACCAGAAACAAAACAAGCATTCAGTTTGGTCATGCATGAGTCTGGCTTTTTAAATACTCATCTGGGCCTCCTATTCTTTCTCCAGCTGTGGATGCTGCACCTTCATGCCTTTGCTCCTCTCCTGCAGCCCCCCAGCTGGGCTGGGGTGATCTGTGCTCTAACTTGTGCTGCTCTGCAAGAAGAGAGACTTAGATTAGACATCAGGAATAAATTCTTTACTCTGAGGGTGGTGAGGGCCTGGTACTGGTTACCAAGAGAAGCTGTGGATTCCCCATTCCTGGAAGTGTTTAAGGCCAGGTTGGATGGGGTTTGGAGCAACCTGGGATAGTGGAAGGTGTTTCTGACCATGGCAGGGATGTGGAACTGGATGATCTTTAAGGTCCCTTCCAACCCAAGCCATTCTATGATTCTAATAAGCCATTTGTAGTTTTAATACAATAAGAAACAAGAAAGATTGTATTTTTGTTGCTTTACTTACAAAAGGAGCAATGTAACTGGCTCTCCCTGTCTCAGTCTTGTGCTATTAATAAAGTCCGTGTGAGGAATATACACATTTACAGCATGTGTGAAACCTGTATATGTAACTGGTCTCCAGCTAGAATAGTTTCCATGCCGTGTATCTCCATATAGCCCATCTTTCTGGCACATGTGACCTAGAAATGTGTCATCAGGACTCATGTAGTCACTGGACTGATGAAAGGAATTCAAGGGAAACAGAAGCAACAATGCTGCTTCCAACCTTTGCTCAGCTTGTTGCTACTGCTCACTGAAAAAGTTACCAACACACAGAAAAGATGTTGTCATCCCAACCTGGCCATGGTTTTACCTTTTCATATAGCAGGCTTTTATGTAAAGCCATATTTTCTCAGAGATTTTTAAGAAAAAGGAACTAAAAATCCACAGCTGTCAGGTTTTAAAAGCAAATAATCACTCCCACGCAATGGCTGAAAGGCAAACTTGTACCTAAAGACTTGCAACTGGCATCACTGACATTTTTCATTTCGCATTTCAATCAAACTGTTAAAAATAAAAATAAACAAAGTCCACAGAGAAAAATACACTGGATTTTAACATTCTTTCACATTTCATAACCAAAGCTGCGGTCAGCAACATGGAGCAAGAAAGATGTTTGGTTATAAGTCATAACTACAATCCAACAGCCTCACTGGCATTACATGGAAAACTTCCAAATTAAATGGATGTCTAAATTAAAGACATTCAGACTAAAGATGAAACAACACAGATAACCCTATTTTGTCCAATATAAGTAAAAATCAAACCAGTCAAATGATGAGGAAGATAACTGGTACAACATTGTTCTTTTGGGCATTCTTGTTAGTGATTTACTCAGTGTGTTTTAGATGCCTAAAACAATTAAGCTAGCAGACAAGCTATTCTAGTCCTCTGGGCATGAACTGTCCTCCTAATGTTTGCTCTCCAGGTCTCCCCACAGCCACATCCTTCTAAAGCCTCACTTCTTAGCTCCAGCCTCCAGCTGGTGACTCACTATTTAATCAGTGCAGCCATCAGGATATTCACCTGCCAAATCAGAGCAACCCTTGGTCTCGCTGCCGTGACCTTCACTATGCCTATTCCCAACTTTTGCTTATTACTTCCACTCATTGCACCAAATCTAAACTTAAGACTGTCAGCACTTCAGGGCAAAGCTCCCACCATGTGTGGCATGAAGCTCCCCTTCCATCACAGTGTCTGCAGACCCTATGGAAGGTCATAAGCATCTTAAGTGCCCAAAGGATGGAAGGACCACAGTCCTCAGGCCTAATTAGGGTTGAAATCCAGGGTAAAACTTCCACAGGCATCAACAGTGCTGAATGAAGCAGTAAGGGCTGATCCTCAAGGTAATGCTAAGTGCCACTTGAAGAGTCTGCATCTTCTTAGTGGTAAGGGATTCCATCTTGCAAATTGAAGTCCTAAAGCCAACAAATCATTTTAACAAGAACTGTGAAATTCCTCCACCAACACTCATTAGAAAGGTACCTGTCGCAAAAGACGAGGCAATAAGGAGTCTGGAGGTGTAGGGGTCACCAGAGGGTATTTTATCCTTCTCTCTATATTTTCTCCAGAAACAATAAAGGAGATGGAAGATAAAATGTGAGATTATGTCATAGCAGAAGAATGTCTCTACCCAGAGGAAGATAAGCCTTTTTCACTGAAGTCAAGTAAACTTCAAAAGATGACTTAGCTGTACTGCCATGCACTCTGCAGTTTTTTACAGTCTTTCCACTTTCTGTATTTTATGTAAAAAAGCTACATTATATATTACAATATATAGCTCAGCTGATCTTAAGGTCCGCTCCAAGTCCAGTCACTAATTAGAATAAAGAGAAATATCAATGTAAGTGGCAGGAATTTGATCATGTCAGACTGGCAACGGATACTTTAACAAGGAGAACTGTCAAATCATGTCAGACATAGTGTTTGATTATCCATAGATGGATTACCTGAGCCATGGACTGACCCATTCTGTCTATTCCCTACGGCTTTGGCTGTGTCACAGCCAGGACACAGACTCTCACCTGCTTACGGCTTCCAGAAACCCCAGGTTGTCTGTGGTTCTAAGGAGATGCACTTTCTGCATGTTAAAAGATGGACACACTGACTAGTCACTGTCTCACTGGCACATGTTTCACATTAGCTGTGGGTAATCTTCCCCCTTCCTCTCCCTGCCCTTCTTCATTATCTGGATAACTGGCTGCAGACCATCTCTGAAGGAGTATGTTTGGGAGTCATCACAGGAGTGTATTATGAAAGGAAGAGCTCAGCCTTAATAATATCCTAATTATAAGAACAGAAAGGCCACATAACACAAAGTTTCTGCCTTCCAGACAGAAAGGATCCAATTTTGCATCCAGCAGTCAATTCTGACACTTCTGCACAGGCCAGGCTCCTGCCTCTGCAGAGCTCATCAGCTCAGAGTTTGTCTGGAGAAAATCTACAGTTCAAACATGGATTTTGGTGAAGTTTCATGATACAGAAATGTATCAAAACAGCAGCCTGCAGAAAAGCAGGGTATAGACAGCAGTGGCCTCCAGTTCTCTTTGCAAACACTGCTGCAAAGGGGCTTTAATTGTATTTATGTCGGTAAGTGACAGAGGGACTTCAGAGTGCTCAGGCACTTTTGGGCTCTATTGCAGCAGGAAATCCTTCCTCAGTGGGGTGGAGCTGGAAGCCTCAGGCTGAAAAGTCTGGCTCGTCACTATCCAGGCCACAAGGATTTCAAAACATATGGTACCCATGGGCTGTATCTACCCACTTGCAACACATTGCTTTCCCTGTGCCATCTACTCCCTTCCAAAAATCCCACAATTACTTTTATTCTGACTTAGCTCAGCTCTCTTCTCTGAAAAGACATGGTTGTGAAAACACAAACTTTTGGACCGTATTTGAAATGATGATTCTATTCATAGTTTCCAAACTCTCCCTTAACCATACCAGCAAGACAGCAAAAGAGATAAATCTAACTGTGCTGCACAAACTGCTCCATAGTGCTTTCATAGGACACTGAACCTGACTCAGACACACCTAGGATAAGTTAAGATTAGGCATCAGGAACACCTTAGGCTGGAGGAATTGACCTATTTCATTGCAGCTGAACAAGGATCTCAGCCCACGCAGACCCTTCCTTTCCTAGATTCTAATTATTGATCCTGTTAAAGTTGCTACCTGTGTTACGCCATCATTTACCCCAGATTTATTTATTTACTTTGCTGTTAAAAGTCAGCTACACAAGGGGTTGTACTTTTTGTTCTACTGGATACAGTCATTGTGAGCTTCCAAAGTCCCCACAGTATCACCTACCACACACAAAATTCAGGACTGTGACTTCTCTGAACTATTCAGTGATATAAATTCTTGGAACACAAGGGAAGGGAGCCTTATGCCATACATATGGGAGCATGGCTACACAGAGATAACACCCACCAGCTTCAGAAGACTTGTAATGGCAAGTTTTTTCATTGCTTTCATTATCTCAATTCTATATATGGGGTGTTGCTGGAAATCATGTGAGTTCCTGAAGGTCAGCTCTTCTGCTTGTAAATGTGTTTAAGAGTTTCACTTTCGGATTGCTGGAAAATAAAAGTTAGGTGCTACTCAGTAAAATTTTGCTCAACAAAAAATTCATGTCCATTAAGTAATTTTCATTACTTATGCTAATTTATAACTGCCATGTCCTCCATTTACAAGGATAGCTTCCTGGCATGAATGCATGAAATGTCCTAAATTTCATTTATGATGACATTGTCATCAAATGCAAAAAATAGCTAAATGAAATGATAATAATTAAGTGTACTCAGCTGCATTTTCCCTGACAATTTCTGCATGCATTGAGTGTGGGAGAAGTGACTCATTCTTCGTGAGGAGAACGCAGTATAAATCCGGCTAATTATTTGTGCTGAGAGTGGTATCTACAATTCACTAATTATATGAAAGTTATAGGGCTCTGGCACTTTTTCATAAAGTGCCATTAATATTGCAGCTGGCTAAGCTACAGACATTCTGCAAGATCTTGAGAAATCATATTTCAGATAGGGTAGAAATACTTTAAATACATTTTTATTCAACATATTCTAGTATTTCTTCTTTGAACATACTCCCCTGACAAATGTTACAATCTCAGCAACTCTGGCAGGACAAAAAAAGAAAGCCTCAGCTGCAGCTAGAATTCAGAAATAGATATTATGCAGCACTAAGAGATATTGTGCACTGTTAAAGGATTCTTGGAATGAGTGCAGGACTGGAAGTGAATCCCCTGCCATTTATCAATCCCCTATTACTAAAGGCCACGTTCCAGAATACCTCTCAGAACTAGCTAACAGGTTGTTAATTAGTAGTCACTACTATATAAATTAGAAACAAGGGACTAACAAGACCCCAGACATTGTGGCACAGGCGGGAGCCCCCCCAGCCCATTTCACAAGTGGTCTCTGAGCTGCCACCTCCGGGTCAGCTGCAACTCTGCCCAGTCCCACCACGGAACCACCACAGCAGAAAAAGCTGTCAGTACCAGTATGTGTTTGTATAAACCAAGAAGAGATGGCAATATCCAAGGAAGAAGAAAGGAGAAGGAAGATGAGGAAAGCAACACATGAGGTGTTGCAAATTACATCAAGCTTGAAAGAACCTGTCAAGTCCTTATCCTGCTATAGATAAGTTGCTATAGTTAACTGAGCTGATCCACCTTTCTGATAAAATGAATCCCATTTAATTTCAGTGCCATTTGTATCCAGGCTGATGTGTGTGTCTGGCTGTCTCTAGGACATACATTAGGAAACTAATGGAAAGCACCTGATAGCATCAGTCAGGTAAGATGGCTGATGTTCCCTCTACGGTCCAAAATGTTGCAAAAATATGAAATAATAATATTTTAGGCTGGGATGACTCAGAAATCAGCATCAACGTGCCAACTTGGAAGGCCTTAGGATGTTTGCTTCAAATAGTATCTTGGTAACAAATTTGTACACCACGTTCACATACACAAAGCCATACATAATGAGATTAAAGGTCACAGCTCCTTAGGAGAAACCCTGTTAATACAGAAATACGAAGACACTCTGCTGTCTGCAAACAGAAACTTATAATCTAAAGGCTCTTCATTAAGTGAATTGATCTATTTCTACAGCTCTGTCCTGTAACAGCCTCCAGCAAGAAAAGCCCATTATTTGTTTATTTGTTTTCATGGGTTTTGTTGTTGTTGTTTGGTTGGTTTTCTTTAATCTAGCATTTTTATCATGCATGGATTTCAACTGGGAGCATTACATTTTGGGTAAAGGACTTATTCTGAGGGCTTAGATTTCTAATAGGCCGAAACCAGGAGAGTTTTGTTTTGTTTGGTTGATTTTTTTGTTCAGGAAGAATTCCCTTTGGTATTTTAGGAGCTCCAGTAGGAGGACATGGATGAGCCCTTACACTATGTATCAACAACTGACCTATGAACCTGATAGCAGTTTATTTTAAGGGTGCCATCACAGAGATGAGCTCTATGACCAGCACTAAGAGGAAGAATTAAGCATGGGAATAGTCAGATTGCATGTGAGAATCAAAAATTCCTGACAGTCCTCCTGAAAAATTTCCTTGCAAGAAGGATGCCTTATAAATATATACCTTAAAATGTTTTCAGGTAGTATCAAGGAAAAAACCCTGAAACAAACAAACTGACTGAAGCACACTGGAGATTAGGTGTACGTGAAGAGATGAACTGGGTCAGCCGTAAGACTAGATTATTACTGCACTAACGGCACCAAACATTTAAATCATGACACAAACTGACCATAAAGATACTGTAACTTTAGACCCTTTCTTTACTTTGTATGGTCACCAGTCACATGTGAAAACCATGACAATTTCAAGCGTCATGATGAGATTTGTACTATTTTCCCATGGGTTATTTTGCAGACTGGAAAAAGGTATTTGGGGAAAAATGTTTTGGAAACTGAAGTCACATGCTTTGATGTGAAAAAATAGCCAGCCTGAAATTATATATTCTGAGCTCAGCATTACACAGAACTTACCAGTTTCTTAAAAGAAAATACAGTATGCTTTGGAAATTAAAATTAACTTCCACATGATTGGAGCAGAAACCTCATACTTGATTTCTGTGCATTTGACATGAAATACAGAAACCTTTGATTTAGAGCTCAGCATGTTTCAGTAGATTCCAAATAGCCCTAAGGGCAGCTCCAAAAATAAAGGTAATTATGAAAAGAAAACTTTTAATTTCTCCAACAAACCAAAGGTTTGGTTTAAACCCCGAAAAGAAACTTGTAGAGACTGGTCCATGACGGATCACCAGAACTGGATACATGGACTGGTTCCACACTAATCTGGCCACCCCTGAAGCACATCTCTGAACAATCTCTATGGCTGGCACTGGGGAGATAGGCACGGAAAACCCTTAACTGAATCTCACCTACAAATTCAGTCTGGACCATCCTGCTAAATTAGGTGCCTTCAAGAACAAAGCTCCCAAGGCCCTCAACAGAGAATGAAAGATTAGGCATCACTTGCTTGACCAGTTAGCTGCTATTTGAAGTTGTACATGCTTGGCATAAATTCATTTAATCCTGAAAAGGTTTACAAGGTCTTTAACTTGCTAGAAACAAGCAGCAGCAGAGAGTTTCCCTGTGCAGAAGTCCCTAGATCTGCCCCACCAGTGGGTTTAAATCTCAGGAAACCCTACCTCTCCTTGTTCTCAGGGTCTCACTCACCTCTCCTCTCTCTCCAGCACTTATTTCAGTCCCTGTAGTAGCAATTGGCGTAGACAGGCCACTTGGCTCTACCTTGCCCTGTAGCTCACAGAATCTTGTTCAGCCCTGAGCAGGACTAGTCCCCCCCATCTTTGAGCCTAAAAGGCAGCACACAGGAAACCTTGTAGCTGCAGTGGGTTACAAAAACCTCCCTGTCGGTGAATACCTCTCAACATAACACTATTAAATAAATAGCACACAGTGGTGTTGACTTTACCTCTGCGTTGTACCCAGCACGTAGCCACAGCTCATATTGCACCACACAGACCTAATGTTTGCTTTTCAACGATGGCCTATGTTGGCTTACCCCCTCCAGGCCCATTTCCCACCTCTGAGCTGAACCTGTGCTATTGCTGTACTTCCTCCTAATTGCAAAAAATTGCTTGTCTCCTCCATGCCCTGGGATTGTTCAAAGTATCCATTTAATGGTGCTGATGCTCCTCTTGTCTTGAAGCCAGTTTGGTATTACAAGAGATGACATTATTAACACTTAAAATGCTATTCTTAATAATGACATGATACAAAATTAGTGATGTAAGCTACATTAATTTGCTGGTCTGTTCCACTTTCTTCCATTGTATAAGCATTATAAAATAAACCACCCAAGTTCCCAGTAACAGTGTCTTACTCTCAACACACATAAATGCAGGGCCTAGATTTTGAAACACAAGGACAGTAAAGGAGGCCATTTGGAGACTTGCTTAGAGGCAATTACCCTGTTCTGTGTATATATTAGCTGTATAGACCTTACTCTGGCCACACATTAATCCCACCTTGTGTTAACTTCCACACCAAGGTGTCCAGTTCAGCACCAGGGGCTTCTCACAGGGAAGGAGCACAAGAACATCCTTCAAACTTCTTCTTAAGGGAGAAGAATTTGACCTTCCAAGTTAGACTTTAAAACTTCACTACAACCTTAAAAAGCCTCTGTTCTCTTCCCATTGAAACTGATGAATCTTATTTTTGCTTGGCAGGTCCTGTTTCCCAAGACCTGCCTCTCCTCCCCTTCTCCTTGTCCCACATCTTTCCCTCCAGAGCTTTCCTTGCTCCCATGTCCCTAATCATCTTGGGCTCATTTCCAGAGATACTCGTAAAAATACAGCAGCATGCTATAAACAGCCAGTCTCTTCAGATTTAAAATTCACTAGTTACTGTTTCTGAGGCAGAAGAGGGGAAAAAGGGTATTCCAAGGGGACCCCTTTGACGTGACCATTCGTCTGCCTACATCAGCAGTTCCCAAGCCTGTCGGCTCCCACCCTCGTTTCCGGGCTCGTGACCTCCCTTCCATCAGCGCTCCTTGGGGTCGCGACCCCAACTTTGGAAACTTCTTGTCTGGATCAGTCAAAAGTGACGCCTCAAGAATAATTTTCCAGCCGGTGCCATGTTTGTTTATGCTCCTGAGGGGTGTGGTTACCCTGGAGTTCAGGTTCAAACTTGTCTCTTTACTTGTTTGTAAGTTTGGAAATAATTTCTGGGTGTCACTCAGCCAGTTGATAGCAAAAAACTGTTTTGACTGTTCTGGTTAGAGACAATTATATCCCAACTGACCTGGTATGGCATTAAGCTCTTGGTTGCAAAGTTCAGCCGTGCTTGGAAGAAGCAAGAATTTTGCTTCTCTGCAGAGTCTGGAAACATCATTGTTTTCCCTGCTTGCATGTCACGATCATTCAGATATAACAATTACCATGCCCAAACCACTCCTTATGCAGTGACACAATTTCATCCCCCACGCTCTGCACCCTCTGTGCTGCACACACGCATGCAGGCGGCTGAACTCTCACAGCTGGTTTTCTGCACCTCAGGTTGTCTTTCTCTTTACGGTCATTGAGACTGTGTGGGTAATGAACATTGTAATATTCTAATTTCCCACTCTGCTTTGGCATCTTTGCTTGCTGATAAAAGGGTGGGAAAATCAACAGCAAGGTGGTTTGAAGACATCTTGAAAACACCACTAAAAATGCTAAAACTGTCAGAACATTTGCAGTTTGGATGTGCTACAGCAAGTCCTGCTTTGGAATTTCCCTGGAATTAAAATAATTGGCCATTTTTCAACTACCTATTTCTTCTATTTTCACATCATATCCTTATTCAACCTACATGTCTTTGTAAAGGTGGTTCTGCTCTGGCATTAAAGACCAGCTCCTTTAGCTTTCCTGCCCACAAAATCTCTCTTACCTGGTAGTCTCTTACTCTAAGCCTAAAGCAATTGTTTGACTTTCTCTTTAACCTCAGTGTATTTCAATGTTACTCTTTTTAGATTTAAACAGCCAAGAGGTATCTGCCTAGACACACCAGACTGGAATTTGGGGAATGTAAAGTGGAAGCTTAGCAGTAGCAGCAGCACCTGGGCGCAGCCAGCCTTCATACCTGCCTTGGGAAAACACAAAATATAAATCTCAAGTCAAAGGGAAACCAGGTAATACTGAGCATTAACTAAGGGAAACCAGTTATTAAAGTGATGAAAGGACACAACACCACCCCTGCACTTGAGAGGGATAAAGTTATTCAAGATCAGTAGAGGAGGGAGAGAGAAAAAAGACATTTGTGACTTTTCACCACTTGGGCACATGTGAGTACATGAGGCAGTTGGATACAACCCCTTTTTCTAATTATTCAGTCTCTATACGAGGTTTAAGCATCTGACTTTGGATGCTGCCAATAAAAGAGATTAGGCTGAAAATGTTTCAGCATCAAAGGCAACCACTGAAGACAACATCAGGGCTTCTCTCTCCCTCAAGTATGAGGGCAAACCCTGTGGCCTGGCAGTGCAGGCCAGCAGGTGAGGAAAATGAAGTCATGCTTTGTTAGACTGAAACTTGGTGAGCATTAGAGCACATCATCAGCACAGAGAAATTCCTGTAATGATGTGCATGAGACCATCACTTGTTTGTCACTGTACTGCACTTGCAGAAGGGTTGCAGATCCCTGCTGAATTGCAAATGGTTTTCAGTTTCTTCCTGTCTTTTGTTGACACTGTGCTTACAGGAGTACACAGAGGTCAGATTTGCCTTCTGCTTTCACTTGTGCCATTATGAAATGGAAAGCTGCTGGAGATGTCAAAGTGGTGGACTCAAGAAGCTGGTGTGGTTATTGCTATGGAGTTGAGTGTACCTGAAATATCTCTGCCTGTGACATCTCCAGTTCCAGCCAGGGGGATTCAGATGGACAGAACTTTCAAGGTTTGTGGGGAATTGTCTGGTTGTGGTTGGATTTTGCTTTTCTCTTCTTTTTAAATTTATATATTTGGATTTGCTTCCACTAGGAGGGAATTAAAATTTTTGCCAGAGAGTATAGAGCACTGGACTGATCCCAGATCTGCAGATACTAATCCAACCTCATGCTTAGAAAATGTGTCTTCATTAATAGTGTTCTACATAACGGAAAAACTGTACTGTTAAATGTAAAAGAGAATCCAAAATTAGAATAATCTTATTAATCCTGTTAATGCATATTAGAGAAGGATGGGTAATATGCATGGAGTATATGGAATTTACTAAACAGGTGGACGACTAAAAATATTTTGACCAGTATAGGAGATAAAACCTCCTTTTGAAGAAAAAGGCCAATATCAAAGGTTCATGGCTGAAAAACTAATTAGAGCACGGCCATTGTAGCTACATGACATTTGTATAATCAGATCAGACTCCCATTTGATTTATCAAATGCATAGGGGCTCTTGTTTCAGGGGTGTATGGAAGCACACTTTGAAGTGCGTATTTCATATCTGGATGAAGCTCTTGTGTACAGGTGCAGCATTTGTAAAACATCCAAGAAAATACAAAGGGCCTTTTTAAGAGAGAAATTCGCCCTGCTGGGAAAAGTTCTTCTCTTTAAGATTACAAGCCCATTAGGCTAATATTTGGGCTATTCTTGCTGATCTAAAGAAACCAAACAGCACATGGAAATGTTGGAAGGTCAGGGGTTTAATCTTGTCAAAGATACTTTCAGATTTTTTTTTTTTTTTTTAGTAGAAAGGCCATATGCTTTATTGATCCCTTGAAATATGACACTGGAAAATATTTTTCAGAAAAAGTGGATGTCAAAGGGTAAGGGAGTGTAGTTCAGTTGCATCTCCATCCTGGCTTTCAAAGACACATATCACCACAGTGTTTCTTGTCATTAAAGTTCCACAGGTCTCTCCTATCACTGCCAACACAGACAAGACTCCTGCAGGCATCATCAATATATGTATTTTAGACCTCAGGGTACCAGAAGGCCTACCCTAAACACGAATAATTTAGGGAAAGGGGGCTTCTTGGGAAGGTTTTCAAAAGATGAAAGTGCTTTTGAAGAAAGAGAAACTTTGCTTGCAAATCACATAACAGCTGCAGAGCAAGGGATGAAGAGAAAGTCTAAAGTGAACTCTGCTGGCCCCTCTGACAGCCTTCCCAGGGAGCTGAATGAGGAGAGTTGAGCTGGCACATCTTGGTAAGGCTCCCAGTGCCAAGGACTGTACACAAAATGATGCTAAGGGACCCACTCTGCTCAATTTATTACAGGAAAGATAATCATGTTTGCTCATTTTACTCATTTATCAGTTCTGAATGTGTGCCCATTAACCATATAAACTGTAGAGGGGAAAAAACAGTTGGTGAAATAATCCTACAAAGCAGCAAGGGAATTCACTAAAAATCTGTAATTCTGAGTGAGAATGACTGTCAGAAAGTTCATAGGACTTCCCATGTGATTCTGTACCTGTCAAAGAAAAGGATCTAGACAAGGTCTTATTTGTGAAACTGAAAAATCCACATAGTCCTTGAAAGGAGATGAACTCTTTGAAATAAAGAGTGCAAAGGGAATAATTCACCGCAGTTTGTTTTCTTCTTGCTCTTCATTAGCATATTATTCCCTAAACCAGCCCAGCAGGAAACAGAGACATGGAAAATAAGTGCAAGTAGGTATTGCCACGAGAGCAGCAGGACTTACTTCACCAATTCTCAAAGTAAGAAGCTTAACTGTATTATATGATGATAAAACAATTTCATCTTCAGTCCCAAAGATAGAAACCTTTTATCTGCATCTGAGAAATGACAATGATGCTACAAACTTGGAGGCTCATGGAATTATAATAGCTTTCTTCGAAG
Source organism: Pachycephala philippinensis (assembly GCA_013397055.1). Taxonomy (NCBI): domain Eukaryota; kingdom Metazoa; phylum Chordata; class Aves; order Passeriformes; genus Pachycephala; species Pachycephala philippinensis. The sequence continues at coordinate 312,556 of VWZT01005484.1, forward strand.
ATGCTGAAAGGCATGGATGCCAAAACAAGATCAGGGAAGCGGAAACTGATAGTGCACAAGACTATATGAATCAACCAAACAACCCAGTGATGCTGGGGTCAAACAGATGGGAAGATAAAAAGAAGAAAAGACTGCAGGCCGCAGGTATTTGAACTGTATGTGAACACATTTACATTCAGTGTGGCACTATCCATGTGTCTCACACAAAAGCGGGACCTGTGCTAGCCCTGAGGAATGCTGCAAAATTGCCTTATGACAAGACATTCACTCATGACATGGACACTTCTCTAAATTAAGTGCTTTCTAGTGCCAGATAGTCTTTCAGACTTGCTTTTTATAGTGGGTGCTTTTTAAATAGCTTGCTGTCCAGTGACTTGGAGTCACATGCTTGTGCCTTTGATCATTCAGAGAGTATTTCACAAATTCTTTGGGAAAATACTCAGAACAGCCTAGATAAATAACAGAGCTATGCCTGTCACAAACTCCCTTCTCTACCTGGAACCAGCTGAAGACAGGGGGAGATGTTTCCACAGTCAGCATCAGGGCTAAAATCAAGGAGTGAAAGTTGCTCACCCTTAAGTTTGAGCTCTAGGGCTATTGCTAAGAAGCAGAACAACCGATATAAATGGTCAGTGGAACGACACAAGTAAAGACCTTTACCACATGAGGGTGCAGAATTGAAAAGGAAGGCTGGGATTATATCTGGCCAGCTCCTGTTGTATCAAGAAATGCATTTCTGCAAAAGTAACAGAGACTAGTTTGACCATACAGATATGGACAGGCACAGCCAGAGCTGAACTCAAGAGGGTGGCAGAGATTATAGGGTGGGCTCAGTCACTGCTTGGGAAGAGCACTGGGGACTTTCCTTGGGTGTGAAAGGAGCTTACAGCAGTGGGATTTGAGTGAGCTGCACTGGTGTGCTTTTAGTCCTTGGGCTTTACTAATTTTCATATTTACATGTCACTGATCTGGGAATGTCAGTGTATCTGTAGACAGTCCCCTGTTCTCAGCTGTCCCAACTGCATATACACAGCAAGGACAGAAAGAGGCACAGCAGTTTTAGAGGGATGGAGTGATTTTGGGGTCCCTGCAGGTCCCTTTATTTTTTCTGGCATGCACTAGAGCACTTGAAGGCAGCTCTGAGTGTTTCCCAGTGTCTGCAATGGGCCCTTCCTGCAGTGCATTTCAGCATGGCCCATTTCCAGGGTCCTTGTGCAGTGAGTCATGAGCTGAAAAGAATATACAAAATAGGTTGTTCTTGCCTCTCCTGCCCCCTTTCTACAGCCTCTGAGAGTGGCCCGGACAGCATATAGGACGATAAGTGCAAGCAGGAGTGAAGTCCTGCCCCAAAAACTATTGAGAAGTGTGTTAAATAAACTGGCTGGTAAAGTGGACCAGGAAGTCTGATGCATTAAGTCTTACAGAAGGGATCATCCTTGGAAGGAAATACACACCTTCAGTTATGATGCGTAAGATCACAGACCTCAAGCAAATACTCCACAAGTCACCAGGAATTCACTAGTATGAATGAAAGCTGCTCCCCTGAATCCTGCAATCCACTGCACAGCAAATTGCCGCAGGACTGAACCCCGAAGTGCTCCATGGGGGCCCATGTACCACCAAGGCCCAGCAGCCTACTCCACTAGGCACTGCTGTGTAGGCGGCCTAACTCATTCTCTCAGGTGTACCTGATGGACTGAAAAGAAGATTTAGGAACCCACAATGATGCCTCAGAACTGCACAGATGTTACAAGGCACAAGCAAACAGCATAAACACACCTTCTCCTTGCTGTCCAAACCTAAGAAAGGATGCAACAGAGGGCAGCAAGTTTTAATGCATGACCAGAAGCTGCTGTAAAATTCCTTGTGGAAACATGAGATCTATTATATTTATCACAAATTTGCTAAGTAAGGTTAATACCCTGGCATTGACCCTGCCTCGTACACCCTTAATAACATTATTATGCTTTGTCCTGTTAAGATTTTACAGCAGAAGAGATAACACATGGTCAATAACCCATTATAAACAGGTACTTTTCTTCTTCTCCCCTTGCCCACAGCCTCCACCCCATTGCAGCAGGGAAGATAATGCTTCAGCCAGAGAATTTGGTTCCAATATCAGCCCATAACCAGGGTATGCCTGAAGAAAAAGAGACTGATCAGGCGTTGTGATCTTTACCCTGGCAGTCAAATAGCCTGCATGAATATCAACATTATCATAAATCATTCAATTGCTGAAAGTCATCCTAACATCAGAAGGAGCTGAATAGCAACAATTTCTCAGTCCTTATGCACATCCACTTACAGCAGCTGAGCTGTGGGAGTATATAGACCTATTTTTCAGCTGGCATGATAATCAAGTCATTCGTCATTTAAGAGTGAATTCATTTGCCTTGATATTAGTCCTAAATAAGAATACCAGAAATTGATACATAATCTCCAACTCAAACTAAGATTAAACTGAGGCCACGAAACTCCCTTATTCCTTAAAACACATTTAAAATCCCCAGCAAGATTCTTATCTTGGTGTGAATCTAAACATACTGAATTAGATTTAAAAGCCACCGTTTCAGACTGGTGTTTCTCAGCAGCCCCAGTATAGCCATAAAAATCAGAATCTGTCCTTAATATCTCTGTACCATGGTACTGTGCAGAACTAGCTCCAGACTATTTATAGCTCACACTACATATACACACTGCAGCTTCCAAAGGAATGTTTTATCTTTTGGGAGGACAATGCTTTCAGTAATGTAAGAAGCCAAAGTTTTGCTTTAAAAAAAAAANCAAACCCTTAACCTGGAAGAGTGGCCCTGCACTGCCAATCAGATAATGAGCTTAATTCTTACATCACACTTTATTTGTAGCTCACTGTGTAGTTAATGTTTGCAGCTTATCTAACAGGAGAAATGTGAAACCAGAGTTTTAGAACAATAGAAACAAGGCTGTCACCAGCAGGCTGCCAATGAATCATGTCCCCGCAGTCAAGTTCTCCCAGAAGGTCATTTGTAACAGAAATACATCCCTGCCTGAGCTGGCAAAATGCTGAAAAGTGTTTCTCAGTTTTATCCTAATAAAACATCGAGCAGATCAATTACCAGAACAACTTCACCTGGTCGTATTTTTAAGTTCTGTTGACTGCAAGACTTAATACTAAAAGTTACGGAGTGAGCAGGCCTGCTTGTTTCTGTGTCTGGGATTCTAGAGGTGGTTTTACCTTCAATCTAAATTCAAGGTATCAAAAAACCTTTTACAAACCTTAAGAAAAGTGATTTACTGTTCTCTTTCACATTTTCAAAATCAGAAAAATAATTTTTTTTAAACGCTAAGTAACTTTCTTCCATACCATTCAGAACAGAAGCCCTGAAATCATGGAAAACCACCGAGCTCTGCGAGAATGATTTGCCAAGAGACAGAAAGCAACACTGAGACTTTCTTTCTTCTAGTTCAGATGTAGATGCAGAAAAAGGACAAGGAAGTACCAAAAAAAAGAAAAAAAAAGTGCCTAAACCTGAGTCATAAAAGCTGGTTTTGCTCATACAGAATTATTTTAAAGTAACTGCAGCTTAAAAAAGAAAAAACATATTTTCTGCTGCGCTTGCAAAAGAGCTCCAGATTTTCTGCAAGAGGGAAAGCAGATGATGGGGGGAGCTGTTCTTTTAAGAAAAATGTCATTGGCACAAACAGCTGGCACTTGGTGACATGTTATTTATATGTGCAGTTGCTTGTGTTTTTTAACAGATAAGAAGGCATTAGCTCATTCGCAATTCAGGTGAGGCACACAAGCAGCTCTGCAGTGCCACTGGCCTCTGGGCCACGTTTCTTATCGTATCAGAAACATCTGTCATTTTGAAAATGAGTTCAATATAAAAGCGCATCCAAAATGCAGTTTCAGGATGAGACAGCATTCTGCAGGTAAACCAGAAAAGCAGCCTCCCCCTGCAAGTGCTGGGATGGTCTGTCCCATATTCACCAGTTTGGATGAGAGCAAGGACTGGGAGGGAGAAGGGGGAGAAAAAGAGAGAGACCTTGGAAGTGTCATGATTATAAATTATTGCTTCTCTAGGAGCCAGCTGTGCCGGAGAATAGGCTTGCGCTACTGAGGGTCTGGTGGTTCATGCTGCAAAATGATTAACACATCATAAACAGACCTGACTGAATCCTGGCCTTTGTGGTCCAGAGGACTTTACTCAAGAAAATACTGATGGGCTGGGGTAGAAAGGATGTATGGAGAGGTGGCCAGCATGGAGATTACCACCAGAAGTGCACTTGCAGGGGCTCTGCTCACAGAGTTGGAAATGAATCCATTTTAAGGGCAGCTGAGGATAAGATGCTAGGAGCTTCCACTTCCAGGGAAGGCAAGGTGTGCCTCTAGCCCAAGCTGAGGGGAAAAACAGGGCGGGTTGAAAACTGCTCATGTACCCACGTTCATCCCTGAAGTAATGCTGCACATGGCACAAATTTAGAACACAACAAATTCATGTTTTACTCTGGTGTTGTTTTCCAGGGCTGGGTCTAGTACCCCTGTGAGTACAAGGGCATTTTTGTAGCCCTCTTTAGCAGGAACAAAGACAACTCAAGGTGGCTTCAAAATCCCTCATGCCTAGAAATGCCTCTGTAGCTCTGGAAGCAGGCAGCTGGATTGAGATCCTGATCTGTGTCACACTGAGTGACTGCTTCCTGCTTTGCCTTTGGGCTTTTATTAAAAAATGCAGGAGAAGAATGACTGTGTCTTTAGCCCTTACTGAGAAACCCCTTTGAACTTCAGCTGATGCCAGGGGAAAACTGTGGACAGACTCTGAACTGGGTTATTGCTCCTTTAGCCTGCGCACAGCCACATGCTGCCTTGTCTGTCCCCTCAAAGACCCCGTTGGTGACCCTTTATGGCTGCTGTACATCCAATTGTGGATGAAATGCGAAACATCCTCTTTTTCCCCCCAAGGAGTACTCAAACTGGGCACGCAGCTTAAGAAAAATAGATGAAAATACATATTTTAACTTTGCTTCTAATCAGAAAACATGTATTCTTAAATATGCATATGTCAGCAGAAACAGCAGGTAAGGGCTCCCACTCTAAAACAAATAGAAATATGCACTTTGAGCCCTCATATGAAATGGCAGTAAAAGCCCAACCCAATAATTATTTTCCTTGATTTTCAGCCAGATGAGGCACAAGACAAATAAGTCATCAAGGACAAATAAAAGGAGGTTCATTCATCGCATTCAGGGCTGGAATCTTTAATGGTCACCCAATGAACTAAGATAACTAAGTAACCATTGTAAATATTAATCTTTAAAGGAAAACAATACTCCCAACAACAGGAAGCCTGATAAGACATTGGATGTGGCCATCAGTGTTACGGAGTCTCTCTAATTTCCTTAGTTTTTTCTTATGCCTGTAGAGGGATCAGGAAGGGGACCATATGGTATCTCTCAAAGGAAGTAAATTAACATTATTAATAGCTAATGTGGGAGAGGTGAAACAGTGATTGTTCGTTCTGGTTGTTATTGTGCTTTTGTTGGGGGGGGAAGCCTGCCTGCTAGTAAGCTTAAGCACTCAAGCCAAATTCAAAATCTTGTATTTATAAACAGAGATCTGATAACAGTTGCCTAAGCATCCATGATGCTTTGCCAGCGCACGCACTTCAAGCTGATCTGAAGGGCCTGTGTCCTGGGGTTTGACCCAGGAGTTAGCTCACACAGAGGAAAGCTCAGGCTGTGGTCCCTGTTCCCAAGTAACACCTCACGAGGACCCTCACATTCTCCTTTGCGTTGGTTTAGTTTGAAGAAGAGGGACAAGGATGGGGACATCTGCACTTCTGAGGGACACAGTCTGTCCTCTGGCATCCACTGAGCCAGTGGAGCAAGAGGCCACAGAGGAACTGGGTTCTCACAGGCAGTGGTCACCCTGTGGCATGTCTACTTTTGAGCCCACAGTGTTGGCACAGCTGGTTTCCGAGGGCTGCTCAGCAGGGTGGTATGGAAGTGGCAGAATTATTTTGTGGGAAGCAGTGATAACGAAGTGCTGTATTAGGATTGATTGAATTGGTGACTTGGATGGATATGTCAGTGTCCTGGGATCCCTTGCACTTTCTCTGCGCTAAAAGAAGAATTTACCTTTCTTAGGCCTCTGCTTTTATCTCCCAAATACTTAGAAGGTGGTATTTATTCACTGTAAATAATATTGCCACTTAAGTTATAAGTTGTGGCTACTTGAAAGGGTGAGACCCTGATCTCAAACTCATCTGTTTTTCCCAGAGCACCTGAAAGCAAAAAAAATGCATTTCTCTTTTTTTCAAGAGTTTCTGTACTTTCTACTTTCTTCCCAATCATGAAAACCTGAGGCAATTTCTAGCTGGCCTGGCAAAAGTGGACTTTATGACACCTTGCATGTTGACACCATCTGCAAAATAAATTTGACAGGTAAAACTGAGAGGAGTTGATTACAATTACTCAGTGAGCTAGGTAGATTTTAGCAAACTTTGGGTAAATTGTTCAATAAGTTCCTCAGAAAGAAAATGGTGGAAGTTGGTATAATTATTTCACTGGACCTTAATAAAAATTGAGCAGCCTAGTAAGAATACCTCATGCTTCAGGGCACATGGTGATTACTTTATAGCAATAAAGGAATTCCCTCTGCCCTTGAAAGCTTATACTTCAGCTGCAGGCTGTCAGCTGGATTTTGGTTTCTAGGCCTGAAGAGGACAACTTGAATATTTTAAGACTATATAGACTTCAGCTGAACTTAGGTGCAACTGCTCTGTAAGGAAACCTCTTCCCTACCAGACAACTCTCCTTAGAGAGAGAAGTCAGTAAATTCTGATGAAGTCAGTGTCTTACATCTGGTCTAAAATACCTCTTCCTGGGTGATGATGGGATGTTTTATTTCTTAAGAAACTCATCACATTGACCAATAAGTTCATGAAAGGCTGAAGAGATGTGCATTGTTTCCTTTCTCTATGGAGTCATATGACATGGATAAATTGTTCTCTGTGCTGAAGCCTGGGTGGTTTATAACGTTGTGAAGTTTTCCACACTGCAAATTTTAGGGCCCTTTCATATTTCAAGTTACGTAAACTTATAATAAAACCGTTGTTCCTTGGCTCTGCAGAATGGGACTTTCTGCTCCATCAGGACAGGGTTGATTTCCAGACACGAAAGGGAGGATGCTTTCATGCTGGTTTAGGAGAAGACATTTGCATAACATCCACATAAGCATGAGAAGACAGATGTTTTGTCAGGAGAGTTCTACAATCAGGAAAAACACTAACTCAAAGAAATTAAATGTGTCAAGCCAAACTCTCTAGTGATTGAAGTACCTTTTAAGATAACAAATCTGCCTATCTTCATAATCTTAATTGCCAATATCAATATGATGATATCACCCTGATGATTATAACCCTTTAGACTGTGGTCACACATCTGCATCTTGTTGCCTGTCCCCCACCTTCTGTCCATGTTGGGCACCAAGTGTGGTTGTTTGGTGGTGGCAGATGAAAACAATTCCACTCCAAAACCACCACAACCTCAAAAAGCAAAGCAAGTTACAGTGCACTTCCAGGGAATTATAACACTGAGCCCAAAAGCTTACAGATCTCAAGAGGCCCTGTCTTACCCCGGTATCAGCGGGGTCTTGGAGTTCACGTGTCTGTGGCAGCTGGAGAGCATGAGCAGCACTGGGCCATGCAAAGGTCACAGGCACACAGTTAACCCCTGCACAAAGCTATTGCTCACTTGCAACCCATTCTCTATCCTTATCATGTAATTAATCACACTTTGTGAGAGCTTCAGGAAGGAGGGAGTTGTCTGGGGTGGCTGTGATTACTCAGTTGCAACTTGGACTCTCCACCCAGGCAAGGGATAATTGGAGAAATCTAGCACTGCCTCCCTCCACACCCACGCCGCCTGGACCTTGGGCCAGGGCACAGAACCCATCCCTCTTTCCCCTTGGCACATGAGAGCGAAGGGCAGACTTGGCTCCTGCCCTGTTCTTGACCGGAGCAGCAGCACCTGGAGCAAGACATCAGGTGACGGTAACAGGTTATTTGTGGTAAAGCTCAGCAACTTGATTACTAATCTCTGGAAAGAAGGGGGAAGGAGAGGAAGGATTTTAACCCCGCAGTGCCTCTCAGTCAGCTGGCACAGGCACACAGTGCCTCCCAGGGCCCCTGAAGGGAAGCGTGCCTCCAGGGCACTTTGCTCCCCAAGCCAGGGCATGTCTCTGACTGCCACAGGACAATTTATAGGACAAATATTGAGGATAATTAAGGATAATCTCTGATTTAGGTGTCTTACAAAGAAGGTCAGGTACTCTCTTTCCTTGTCAGATGTGATGAAGTCAGGCAGCTCCCACTAAGAGGAGGTATTTGTTTCTCAGAACAAGTAATAATAAAAACCCCTACCTAGATCCTAAAGGTTTCCTAGATTTAATCTTCTCAAAATTCAGACAAGATCATTACAGTGAATGCTGTCTCTAAAGAGCCATAACAGTGAATTACATTACTAGCATCAATCTCTTTCTGGTACATGCTTTCCTTACTGTTCTGATGCTAGCACATACAGAGAAGTGCTATAATACTATAGTCCCGAGCTCAGACACTAACATCCTTTCAAGCAACTTGGCATATCAGGGTAGATTAGATAGTCACATGAAAGCAAAGGAGGAATCTGCCCCAGCAACTTCTGCTATTTTTTTTGTAGTTAATCTGGTGATTTCATACTATTTGGTCATAAGATGTTGTTTTGGATATTCAGTCATTACCATGACAAGTTTCTTCCTAAATAGCCTTTGGGTAACAGACGTTTGCATTGCTGGCAAAGTGGCAAAGTTGGGACTAACCAATTCCTGCCCTTGAAAGATCCCACTATTCCCCAGCTGACAGGATTTGAGAGGGCATGTGTTGCATGATCTCTTCTGCTTGTAGATGTGACAACTGAAACCAGAGGAGGTCTGAGAAAAAGGCATGTTCGAGCCTCTATTTCACAATCTTTGGGTACATAAAAGCCCAGTTACCAAGAAATCAGACTAACAGCAGTTCCCCACCCCTGTGAAGGAGGAATATTCCTTGGAAATATCTGCCTTATGCCACCACGGGCAGGATGCTGAAGGCAAAGTACCAGAAGCCAGAGGAGGAAAATGGGCCTGTGGTCAAGCCAAGACTGTGCTCATGCAAGAGGAAAGTTCAGTGATTTCTTTGGAAAGGCTGATTCAAAACATTGGAAAAACATGTGGCAACACAGCCACTGAGAGATCACTGTTATAACTGAGCTATTTGTAGCGCTCCTGACCCAGCAATCCCCTTTGTCATGCCTTCGTTTGTCCAGCTCTTTGTTTACAACCAGGCACGTTGCTGCAGCACTTGAGCAGCTTCAGCAACATTTTTGACTTATCAGCATATAACTATATTTTAATTAAGCCGATGGGATTGAGAGCAGCGTTTGATGCTCAAGGCTGCATATGGCAGTTGCACTTTTACAAATTACCATGCCCACATAATCATGAAAATAAGAAAGAAGCCTTCCTGTGAAGGTAACTCTGCAGTTCTACACACTCCACCACGTTAAACAAATGCGTGCTGTTTTATTTTATGTCTATTCTGCTTGGTGCTTTCATGATCTTTTGAAAGTTCAAAGATAAACAAGAGTTCCCTGAAATGATCCATCTGCAGCAGATAAAAGAATAGGCAAGGGGAGCCCTTGGAGTGTTAGGCCAGTGAAATTGTCCATGGCTGCAAGAAACTCCTTCCTAAAGCAGGTTCACCCCCACTTACCCTCTTCACATGTCACTTCACACCTCAGGCAGACTCACCTTAGTTCCCTTACTGTACATTTTCATGAAGTCCCAGACAGCTTTGTAAATCCATGTACCAGTCCAGGCACCAAGGCCTGGCCACTGCCAGGGGAGCAAATCCAACAGATGACTGATCCAGCCTGGTTCCTGACACCTTCCCCAATGGCCTTCCCTTGCTTCTGGTACAGACAGGACTGGGCAGAAATGGCATCCAGCTCCAAACTCCTCACCTGGGAAAAAAGAGGAGTCAAGGAGCCTGCATCTCTGGCTCGGTCACCTCTAGTGAAGTCAGGCTTAGGGATGGATGGGGCCTAGAGCCCACACAGGCAACACAAACTAAGAAGTTGAGGGATGGGCTCATCATTGCACTGGATACAACAGCAAGGCCACATCATAGAAAGTGGAGAGAGCAGTGTCACTGTTCGTGATGGCACAAACTGTCTCTGCTTTCTGTACTTACTCTTTATATATATGTATACACACATGCACACACAAGCCAGGCAGCATTCCTGAATTCCTCAGCTCTAGCTCAGTTCACCTTGTCACCCATGACCAAGTCCTGTAAGAAGGCAGGTGGTGAGTTTGCAAGGATGCTCCCAGCAATGAACAACATCTCACAAGTTAAGCCCAAGGAACAAAGCTGACTTGCTGCACACTAGTCTCCAGGTCTGGGGTCTTTGTTTTGGAAGAGCTCCCTGGAACCAGAAATGGTCCATAATTCTAGCCAAGAGTTCCAATCAAAGCCTCACCAGCATCCCATCAAAAGCCTCATCTCATCACAATTCATCTCATATTTTGCTGGCTCCCAGAGTGCAATGACAGGACAGGGTGCTACATTATTTTAAACTCTAGGACCCTGTTCTGAAGCTCGCCAAATTTACACTCCAGGTTTTTAATTCAACTTGATGAGCACTGAGTCTTCATGCCAACTGTGCCTCATGGAATAGATGGTTGTGTTCAAAACAGGCGGCTGTGCCAGACTCACCTCCATTCTGTATCTCCCACGTACCAACTACATGACCACAACTTAAACCTGCAAGCAAAAAGGAAGAGAAAGACAAGCTCCATCACCATGTTCCCCTCTCAGGAGTCCAATTCAGCTCTGTTTACAAGGAGTTTTGTACTCAGGCAATAAAAGGCACTTGAACTAGAGAGCAACAGTAGGGTTAATTTCCTTTTAAACAACACTACCACTCAAGGGCTTCTGACTTGCAGTTAATACTATTGTTTGGCCAGTAATAGGCATACATCCCCCCAGTACATATGCAGACCTTCCAACTCCTAGACCTTTAAAAAGATACTTATAAAAATATAGATACCATCATATTACATTAGAGATTGGAAAACATAGGCTTGAGAAAAATATCAGATAAATCACCCAGAATCCGACAAAACCAGAGCCAGAATCACACCTACAGCTCTCCATTTTCTAATGTCCAACTGTCTGCATGTTTTTCAGTCTGGTTCTGCTGAAAACTTATGTTGTGACAAGAATCTAAACACTTTTTATCACTTTTGACTTACAAACTATGAGATCACATTTGTCAGATGTAAAACTACAAGTAATGCATGCAAATTTAAAGTTTTTTCAAAGCAGAATGGAAACATTTTAGTCTGAAATGGTAAGGATGGGGTGGGCTTACTGTGAGAGAGTGCTTTTTATTCAATGTAAGGACATATTCAAATTGACAATAGATCTTTCAAGTTTGACTGTTGATCCTCATCCCATATCCAGAATGAACATTTATTTTTATTGTGCCTCTTCCTTACAGGGCACTAGGAATTGCTAATAGCTGAATTCCAGTCACAAAGCACACTTGTACAGATAAATCCAGTAGCTAAGCTGCTGACTGCATTTTCTGAAGTCCTTAGAAAACACCAACCTATAATTAACTTAAAATACCAGCCAAAAAGAATAGTTCAATCTGTAATGCACTCATGTAGTTACATTAATGATACCTTCCCAGATCGACAGGGACAGTGCAGGATGTACAGTAGCCTAGAAACGGGTTGGGTGCAATACATCTGTGGGGCAGAAGTGTGTTCTTACCACAAGTGTTCTTACCACAGGTGCCTTAAGCACAAAGCTGCATCAGGCTTGGTGCTCTTTGAAGACTCTCTAAGAACCACCACGTTTGAAATTTTGGGTTGGAGCTGTGCTTATTCATCCATAATGACAAAGTCAGACTGATCTCTGTTATTCTATCCTGAGCCCAGCTTAACTTCATTAACTATCAGAACAAGGTCATGCTCTGTTAAGTTTGTACTTTCACATCCCTTAGTAACTTTGAATAATCCTCGCTGTCAATGCACTGACATTTATGATCTTCTACTATCATCCCTTTGTTTATGTTCAAAGTTCATTCACTGCCTTCTTCCATTAGGGCTCTGTAACACATTCTCTGCCCTAATACCTCTTGTTACCTTTTTCATACTTGACCCATCAAAAGTTTCTATCTGTCACCAAAGAGGTAGTTTCCATGGAAACTCTGAAGAACAGGCTAAAGTTAACGAGGCATAAAATGAAGACAGTGTCCTCAAGCTCACCCATTTTGAAAATCTAGGTCAGCAATGTTTGCTTAAAACATTCCACTCTTCTAAAACCATGTTCACTTGACTGTTAAGGATGTAATATAAAGAGAAGCTCTAGTATATCCCAAACTTAGCATGTTTAATATAGTACTGGATGTTCATGTGAATAAACTATTTTTACAAATTCTCCCAGCCTGTTTTCCCTTTCAGTTTCCTTGGATAACCCACAGGCATTTGGTTTTATCATCCAGTTACTTATCTTCACCAAACATTTACTCTGGCCATCATAATCTGACTTTCAGGTAGTGTTCAAGCAACCTGCTATGATCTCACTGAGGGCAGGAGGTATTGGTTGTGTCATCCATTTTAATCTCATTTAGAGGATCTACAGGAATGAAAGAACCGTCCACATGAAAGCCCAATTCAGTCTCAACCTACACAACACACAGGCAGAAGCCCAGTAATGAAACCAATGCTGAAATTCTGAATTTGAGTTTCCTTACAGTTGATGTTGTCTGATCTCAGCCACCAGTTCCAAGTACCAAATGCTGATCTGTTGAAATGTAATGGACTGTGCTCCAGTAAATGATTTATTGCATTCAAGGGGTTTCCTTAGTGAGAATCACAGTTTCTCTCAAGAGAAGAAAGAGCCATACCAAGTGTTAGTGCTAAAATATGCTGTCAAGTACATAAGGTTGTGGAAGGCTGCCTCAAAAAAGTTGCTGAGGAGGGAAATAATGGTGATGATTTGCTTGTTATTTCCTCTGCTAATTGAAAGCAAATGTAATCAGCTGCAGTCTAATACCTTTTGAGATGCAACTGTATTGCCGGAGATACCCAAGTTTTCGGGCATGTCTCAATCTGATCTCCACTATTTCTCTCTATTTTATACTGATTGAAGGCCTTCAGTGCTTTGGGTAGCTGAGTGATGACCTGCTCCCATTAAAAGGTAAGGTCCTGTGAAACATAGAACTTTTATTCCTGTTTTTTTCTGTTCACAGTGAATGGTGACGGGATTTCAGCTGTTGATGACAAGCAAGAAACAAAGGTTAAGAAAATACCTATAACCTCATGACTTCCTGAGAAAACAAGGTGCACATGATGACAGCTTACAAAAACAATCTGCTGTCCTAGTAAAAACCTAATGCAATCCACTCTACGTTCCTTGTGTTATCAAATATCAAATCTGAAGTAAATCAGGCCTTTTTCTGGCCAATTCCCTTTTCTCTGCCTAAACCCCTATGTAATGTGTTGATTTAGAAATGATGTACAGCCAGGACAGTTTGAACAACTTATCTGAAGCAGAACAGCAGTCCCCAAAAACACTTTGGTGTAATCCAATTACACTAATTAAAATAATTATTTCCACTTAGTTTGCTACTGAACTGCTTGCTTGGCACATCTAGAGTCAGTGCATACAAAGGTCAGGTGCAGCCTCTCCAAACTCTAGGGAGGACATAAAAAAGTAGTGTAGCAGGATGCAAGTCTCTAGATGTTGTTTGTGGTTTGGTTTTGCTCAAGTATGTCAGTTAACAACAGGCAGGTGGAGAGCCTCTAACTTGTTTCATCTTGTCTACAAACATCATGCTTTCCCCTCTCAGCTCTTACTCCACTCCTCTGTTGTGCTGGAAACTGAATTCCCAGACTGGAAAGTTTTCTCCAATGGTAAGTTTTGAAAGAAGATGTGCTAAAAACTTAAAATGTTTCTGCAAATGGGTACTTCGTGGCGCTGGTTCTAGAATAAGAATCATAAGGTAGACAGATTGCTCTCCAAATTTGCAATTGAAGCGTCTGCTGCTTGTGCCTACATCTTTTGCAGAATTTCTGGAGGAAAAAGTGATCCATTTTAGAAAAGAAACAAATAGAGACATAGCTGTCAAACTTCTTTTCTATTTTTTTCAGTGAGCTTAAAGGAAAGTTTCCTTCAAGTCACTCCATGTTGTCAGTATAGCTTTGTCTCCAGCATTTAACAATTTTCCAGCATGCCTGTCTGCTGCCAAATCCTTCCCTTGACACAACCACAGAATAAAAAAATCCTTTGCTTCCCTCATTTGCTTCCTTCATCCAACAAGCCACAGTAGCTTTCTTAACTACTGCCTTCTATGAAGAAGCACAGAAAGTAGTCCTCAGTCATGGCCACTGAACATGTGTGGACACCCTTCATATGGACGAAAGAGCCTGATTTAATTTTTTCCTTATATCAGCACGGTAGACCTCTGATATTACCTTGAATAATGCCTCTAACTGGCTCCCTCAGCAAGCCCCTGGGTCTTTCAAAGTGCCACCATTCCTCTCCCCCACACAAGACAGCAAGCCATTCTTCCCTTCTGCTAACCCAGGACCAGGGGATTGCTGCCTCACCATCTGCATTTGGCCAGAACACATGCAAAAACACCAAAAAGATTTGGAGCTCCCAAACCAACAGTAACTTTTGTATAGCAGATGCTGCTGTAAAGGAACCTTGTGGCTACAAAAACTGGGACACTGGTGTTTTTCTCATATGACCTCATGTTGTCACTTACTATCTGATCCGTATCAAAAGGACAAGGCCATAATGTGCATACTGTCAGTATTTCCCTGTGCCTCGGACTTCTATATTCTATGGACAGCTGAGCCTTTTTGCTGCAGTTGTGAGATAACACTGACTGTACTCATCAGGAGGCATATGACGTTATCTGTCAGCGTGTCTTCATTCACAACATATATGCACAAACTTCCAGGTGAAAAACAGGTCAGTTTGGATTAGCCTTTGTTTTAATTCTGGGGTGAAGTTAAAGAAGTTACAAGCAAAACAAAGTAATACAGTCATCAGTCAGCTCTCAGACTATGACAATGATGGGGAGAAAAAAAATTAGCCCGTTCAGTAGATCAATACTTCTATAGATCTATCTGGGGAGAACATAAATAATGGAACATATACCAAGCACATGTGGATAGAAGGGACAGAGTAATCCATCTCCAAATCGCACCTGCTGGTTTGTTGAATATATAAAATATGCCCTTGCAATCTATTGATTGTCATAGAATTGGATCAAAGCATTGATCTCTCAGCACTGGCAGTGGTGTGGCCAGGACCTAAAAGACCAAAATATGTGACAAATCCCAGCTGAGAATCTTTTTGGTTCCATCACATCTGTCATTTTCATTCAGAGGGTTTTTGGTGCATTCATTTATATTTCTCCAGAACCTCTGAGTTATCTTTAATCAAGACTTATGCGTTGATGACAAACTGCATTCCGTCATTCAGATGTCCTACTTCTATCCCAGGAATGCAGCTAGATTAGAGTTCACCTTATCCCAGGAAGATTGCGAGATGTTATCCATTCTCATGTTACATCTTGGCTGGGCTCCTCACACTCTTTGCTGACAGCTTCAACAAGCAGGGCCATGGAGTTATTGCAGCTTAATTCTAGTTTATCTGCAAAAGATGCCACCTGAGACTAAACATTCATGTATCATTTTGCCTGACTTTAGAACCCAACAACAGTCTCCCTGGGAAAGTGGTGTATTGATAGTAACAATTCCTCTGTTAATGCTTATTGCCATTCACTGATCCTCTGCAATGGCAAATATTGCTCCAGGCTCATCCTTTCCCTTTGCTCCTGGTGGACAGATTTAGTGATCTGAGTGAGGGCAGAGAGCATACTAATTAAATTCAGATATTGAATCTAAATCGGGAGGTTCTGCAAACTCCAGGGAAGGCAGGGAAAACACAATGCAAAAGGAAGTAATAGACCCTGGGACTAAAAAGAAAAATCTGTCAGAATGCAAACAGACATGTTTGGGAAAAGAGAAATAACAGGAAAGATACTTTCACAACAGAATCACTGCAAAATTTTGTTATTAAATGGATTGTAGAAAGTAAATCAGATCAAAGCTTGAAGTAAAATATGGCATTAATGAAAACAACGCATGATTAGAGAAGTTTCCTTCATCAGAGGCAGAACACATTTCTATATTCAATTTACTCCCAGCTTGCTACAGGCCACAACTGCATCCAAAAAAGCCAAAGGGTAAGAGGAAAACCAAAAGTGATTTATAAGGATAGATCTTAAGAACTAAACATGAGTGGCACAGCCAGATGGATGGAGAGGAGTAGAAAGGTTGGCAAGAGCCTGCTAGGAAAACTACCATGGAAGAGAGGAATTTGCAAAAGCTCAGGGGGCTCAGCTAGGAAAAAAATTGAGTCAAGCTTTGAAATAAAGGAGGGTCCAGGGTTACCATCCAGAAAATGGTGAAGTCTAGAGATCTGTTCACCTAAAATACATACTCCAGGAAAGTAAATCTGATGGCTGACGTAAGTTGGGAATGGGCTAAAGGGCAATAGAAAGAAAACATTACTGTATTTTTCGTGCATAAAATAGCTACATTTTAAAGCACCAAAGGGTAAATCCTCAGCTGGACCAGACCACTGCAGCTTCACCAAAGTCTGTCAGTTTACACCAGCCAAGGTCTGGCATACCTATCATAATTCACATGCTGGGTTGCAAACTGTAATTAACCCTGCCTCCACCCAGCAGAGTTCCCTTGCCCTTTATATTTGTTACTCAATACATGCTTTAGGAAAACATGGCTGAAAGGACCTTTTGGATTGTCTGATCCTGTCTTTTGCTGGTACAGTGAGCCATAACCACTCCAGCTGACAAACTGTAAAATGATCATGGTTGCTTGCTCTCACTGCTCTTTGTAAAAAAAGCCCTCTGTATAACTTGTCAGAGAACCTAACTTTACATCTAAAATAACCAAATCCATTTTAAAACCCTCCCTCTTTCTTTGTTAACAATGTTCTTCTCTTACCCTGGTGTTTAACTCTCCATAGTGAAAGAGGGGTAAATGCCCCCTCTAATTACAGCTGATAAATTAGAGGAATGGTGACTTTTGCTAGAGAACTAAAGATGTCACTATATGGCTTCTTTGGGATCATTTCCATAGGTGATGCTTTGAACTAGACCATACTCACTTGGCCCCAGAAGGGCCAGGATTGCCAGGACCAGTCATGACAGTATTTTGTTTACTTTTTTGGAAAGTCAACAGTATTGAATGGCTGGAAATACCAGACTTAAACCCTGATCCAGATGAAGTTGGCATCAGTTCTGCCACTGGTGATGATTTTCTTGCATCTGCACACTTCAGAGACTTGTGACATCTGTCATTGCTCCTCTGCACCAAAATTCCTCCCCCATCCTAAGTTCACACCAGCAACAAGCTCCTGTCCCTCCCCATTCCAGCTTTCCCACATACTTTCTGAAGGCAAAATTGAATGACCTTTCACCAGGTCAGAGCACCATCCTCCACATTCGGTGCTGCCTAATTTGCTGTAGGTCATCACCAATAGGTTTTTCACAGGGTTAATGATTTTGGGAAGCTCTGAAAAGCATTAGCACAGAGAGCAATGCAGAACTGAGGCCATGCCAGGGGGAGGTGGAAGCCTCACGAGACTGGCCTGACCACAGTTGTCCCAGAAAAAGGGCATTCACCCCATCCCAGACATGGGGGGTGGGGAGAAAAAGAAAAAAAAAAAAAAATCAGGCTCTGGCTTATAAAAGGTAGAAGAAATTCAATTAGAAGAAATGTACTTTACATGCAAAGAATTGCACAGACCAGCAATAACCTTCAAATACCAGGGCAGAAGTTGACTGGGGAGCAGATTCACTTTTTGATTCTGCACTCTACAGTGAATGAGGAAATAAAAAGGCTTGTTGAAAACCATTTTCCCAGGCAAGTATCTTCAATGACCCAGTTTCAATAAGATTATCAAAACAGGTATTTCACAAGATACTAGAAATCAAACAGATTTATGGGCAGTGACAGTAAATCATTGTTTGATACATGTGGAAAGCAACCAAGCTTTCAAACAAACCCTTCAGCTCCGAGGCAGAAGTCACTAACTTAACAGTAAGCAAAGGCTAGGGGGGTCTGAGCTTATATTTATGCTTAGAAATCCACCTTTTTGAAAATTCTGCATTTGTTTTCTTTTGTAGGGTAACATTCTGCTCTTCTCAAGTCCTAAGCCGCATCACACACTTTCTTCTGCACAGGCTTGGCCTTTCCCCTGCCTTCTGAAAGGGCAAATCATCATGCAGAATGGAGTTCAGGCTTTGTTGTTCCTGTCCAACAGCTGCCAACAGGGGAAGGCAAACAGAAGAAGGTTTCTGTGTTAGAGTTGCAGATTAGAGAGGAAACCCAGAATTCTTTATCAGGTCATGCAAGTTAAAGAGGAAGGAACTGGCTCTTGATGCTTCAAGTGCTGCATGTCCATGAATACCTTGGAAATATTAACTAATCCTCATGAAACCCCTGAGACAAGTTAATATAAACCATTTATATGTAGGCAAACAAACAGCAAGAGTGTCCAGAACCTGCCTGGGTGCTTTGTCAGCAACTCGGGAACTGGAGTAGGTCAGTCAAACATCTTCCAACTTTCTCTAGTCCATTTGGCTTCAGTGTCATCAGAAAACATGACTAATATCATGTTAAAGGTCCAAGAATGGCCCAACCCCCTCAGACAACCTGGGACATAACATTTCATGGAAATCTGTGCTGGGAGTATGGGATGAAAGCAGTTTTAAAGGGTTGGGAGGAAAAACTTCAGAGAAATGCTTGCCATTTAAGCTCAGCTTTGAAAATTTGGGGTTTTTTCCAGATGTGACTCAGTAAAATTTGCATACATAGCATTTACATTCACGCAGACTTCAAAGAAATTCTTCATTTAGAGAATTCTCACCACTAAGACTGACAAGCTAAAAGGCATTTTCCCATGAAAGGCATACCCTCCTTGTGTGTCTAATCTAGGAATTTAATACAGCACTTCAATAACTAAATTTACACCCTTATGTTCTGTCTCCTCACTTTATTTAATTTCCCTGATTACTAAGGAATGAATTCCATTCTTTATTTAAGCAGGTGAGCACAGAGAAATGGCTTTTTTCTTCCTTTTTGATGGAAAAAGCTTTCATTGGCAAGAAGAACCTGGCCAGTTTTATCCAACTTCCCTGCCTGAACTATGATACAGAGAGAAAGCAGCAAGAGAAGTAGTTTAGCCTCTGATCCTACAAAATCTAGTGGCTCATAGTGAAGTGGGGCAGCTGTGACACAGTTTAGTGCAGTAGAACTAAGGGAGTCCTCATCTACCTGAGATGAAATAAAAAATTTGGTCTACGCTTGACAGCTGACAATTCAAATACTTTAAAAGAAGTTACCTTAGCAAGAGAAATGATTGCTCAAAGGAAGCGAGGCACATGTAGCAATTTGATATGGGGATGGAATCCAGGATTCCCATGGTCTGTTCCCAGCCTTGCCACCGGCTTCCTGTGAAACTAGGAGGCAATCACTCAACAGCTTTTCCTTCAGTTTATTCTTCTTTATAGGATGTTATAGGACTTAAACGCAGGACTTCACAGAGGATGTGTTCCTACAATTCATTATGTGGGCTGTAATGCACCAGCTTGTGCTTTGACATCATGAGCTGAATAGTGCCTGAATTGCTCCATGCCTTGGTTTTCCATTGACATAAAGAGAATATTCACGTGCTTTGAGATCTTGGATAGAAAAGAAATGCAAACACAAAAGTGCTACTCTTCTATTGAGGGGAAGAGACAGTTAAATTCTACCCTTTTGCTTCCCTACTCTATTGAGATTGGCATGAAAACATAAAGATGACAGGCTGGGCCCCATTCTATTAAGATTTAAATTTAGCAAGGAACTGGAAGATTACTGGGAGCCTTATGTCTAACCTCTGCCTCAGAAGCAAATATGCATAATTCTTGTTCCATAGCTAAATTTGAGTGAATTACCAAATGTTGGACCAATAAAAGAACAGTCCAACACAAACCTTATCTGCCTGAGATGCACATATCTGCTTACAATATCCTTTGTTAGTTAAACAAAACAGAATCATTGTTGCTAAGAAGTTAATATTGTTTAAGATTCACTGGCTTACACACAGAACACTTTCCTGAGTTCCCCCAAACACATTCCTTTTCTGTTCTCTTCATTTCTTCCCCCCCTTTTTTTCCTTTTGTACTGACTTAGCCAAGGCTGACATTTTCTTTAGGTGAACTTACTCATAAGGTGATACGAACTTTGAGGCAGGCAAACATTTCAGCTGATACAGTGAAGGGTAAATAGCTGTTCAGATCAGAGCAAACAATTCATTTGAAGAGCAAAACATAACTGAAGTAATTCCCCAAGCACTGAACAGGAGCCTACTTGCTCTACCTCCTACCAGCTCACTCTTTTCTTGCTCACAGCCTTTTAAACCTGTGTTGCCAGTGCCCAAAATTCCTTCTTCCAAACAGTGAGTTATGGCAAAATAAAACCAACCACAGTGTTCCAATGCCTCTGTGAATGAATAAACACCCTTCAATGCTTTCTGTGATGTATTTTTTTAATTTGATCGTCTCTTCTAATGCTGGGACAGTACATGACACAAATATCCACATGGAAATGAAAATGAAGAGAAGCCTTCATTACCAGAGCAGTATCAGTCAAGATGCCAGATGTGAAACACATACGCAGCAGAAGGACATCACTCCATAGCAGCTGCTAACATCCCTCTGATGACAGCAAAGCTACACTTGGTATTGATCTGCTAAAATCATCCCATCCTCTCCGTACATTTTCCATATCCCACACCATTATAAGGACTGCCATTAAAAACACACTTCTGTCAGGGTAATTTCACCTGCCTTGTAGGTGTCTGCTAACAGAACTGTGTCCACCCGAGAGGTTACCATGCCACGGCTCTGACTGATGCCATGTGCACCAGCTGTCCAGAGCTGCCTGGTTTGTGAGCTCTGAGAGCCCTCCAGGGTCCTTGGCCACAGCTATCTTGCAGAAAGCTGTGCAGGGTAGATGAGGGCACAGCAAGCTCCCTGCCACTGTATCCAGACATCCTGAGCATCTCCCCACGAGGCTGCAGCCTGCAGCGTGGGCAGGCACAGATATGCTGGGGGGATGTAGGGGAGACATACTTATAAAATCCAAGTAGAGATGTTCTGCTGTCAAAGAAAAAGCACTGGTAAGAGCCACTTTTTACAGCACATGCTTCCCCATCAGAGGTTAATGTCTTACATACTTGGCTTTCACTGGCTACCAATTTTTCTAGCCTAGGGACTGATGAAAAACATTTTTGAGAGTCTGAAAAATGAAGCCTTTCATTTTACAGACAAAACAGGCAGAGAATTGGAGGTAGCGGTGGAAACTGCGTGATCTAGAGATTTTGAGGGTCCATGTCAGACTTTTAATGGGTGTTATTCCACAGGCTGGCAGTGAGCAACCCCTTAAGCCATGAGCAGTCCTTGTAACTAGACCAAAAACAAACTCCTGTCCAGCAAGCACAAGGGGACTGAATCCAACTAAAACTCATGGCCCATGCACAAATTCACTCTGAATTTCTCCTGGCACCAAGTAGGCCTCATTATGAAGATAATGTTCAGATCTCAATGTGTATCACAGCCAAGCAGGGACAGGTGAAATGAGCTGTCTCTGCACTGAATGCATTTGACACAACTTCTTAACTCTTCAAGGCAGAGAGGTACAAGATATGCCCCAGAATCGCAGAAATGACTGGCAGAACTAAAATATGATCATGAAATGTGTTGAGTGAGTTTGTTTTGCAAAGAAACTTTAAAGTCTGGCTGTTAGGGGCTCCTGAAACAGCATTTCCAAAAGGTTTACAAAAAACTACAATGAAGTAGTCAGTGAAGATCCATCGTTGCCCCATCCTAAGCAGAATTAGAATATTTTACCACATGTCATCAACCACTAAAGGAAGAAAGCACATGACTCATCATGGCTGAGGTGGTTGGGATCTGTGGCTTCAGAGCATGAGGAATTACTCTGCTTCACACTTCTGTCCACCGGGAAATCACACATGGCTGTGACATACAGCACAAACCATTTGTAACACTCCCACATTACCCTCAAGTCTGGGGCTTTTTTTAAGTGTATCTCACAGAATCTCAATTAAAATGGGAATTTAAGAGCTAGATGGAAGAACATGCTCCTTTTCAGATCAAGGAAGATCACCCAATAAAATCAGATTAAATTAAGTGATGCCAAGATCAAAGAGTTTCTCATCTCAGAAATGCCTCCCTGCTCTACGGTTAGATACAATCACAGCAGAACATAACTAAAGAGATTCAAAACATCCATAAAAGAAAATGAAAGAAAGAAAGAAAAAGAATAAAGAACAGTGCTCTAGATCTAAATTGCGGGACTATTCCCTTCTGCCTTCAAAACATTGTATAATCTGCTTTCTGGATCAATTGGGGTATCCTTTTTACGCTGCAGAGCACGGGCACTCTCTGGAACCAGAAACAGAGATAAACCTCCCACTTGCTAATCCGAAACATAACTCTTTCACCAGCTTGCACAGCCCTAAGCACAGAGGATTATACAAATAGACATTATATGCACATACCTAAACTCTTACATGGCCCACACAACCCATCCCCACAAGGAGCACAAAGGGGGCGCAGGTGACATGTGACAAACAGGACTCATCACATCACTGGTGCTTGGGATAGAGGGAATGGCCAAGCAGGAGCAGATAGGAGGCTTCTCAGTCCCAGTCCAGGACAGTGTGTACTTCCATGAACTCATCACTAACCCAAGACCAGGAGTCTTCCTGTGCAAATCCCTCTAGCCCTTACTTCACCTGAATGCTCTCTCCCACTCCCTGAGAACCTCCCTCAGGTTCACCTGCCATGGACCCTTCCTTGCACCAGTCCACCTCCACAACAGCTCCTATGACTTTCCCCTTTCCTCCAGCCCATTTACATAAGCTACTACCTACCTGCTATTTTAGATTATACATAGCAACATGATGATGAAAACAGAAACAGCAAGTTTGGGTTAATTTCCCTGCCTCCTCTCTCCGTTTGGTTTTCTGGAACTACTTCATCCCAAACATTTGTAAATAGTGCTTGAAGTTACATTCCAAGTTCCAGCAGTAAACATTAAACTAGCTAATATATATATAGAAGGATGCTTGTTCTTCCAGTGTATCCAGGCAACCTTGCAATACAAAGTTAAAGCAGAGCTATTTGTTCAAAAAGTGTTTTCACAGCTATTTCCTCTTCCCCCTGCCTCCCCGGACTTTTTCCACTAGGCACTACTTGTATTTATCATCTGGAGATTCTGTTCCCTTTTTCCTTTTTAAAAACTTTATAGCAACTTGTTTTAAGAGCAGCAAAGCATGGACATGTAGCTTATAATAAAGTTTGATTTAGTTTGTGACAAATGAAAGAAAAATAGCAAAAGTTTCACAAGAACACCTGAACAAAACTCCTTTGTCATATGCTGTGGTAACTCTGGAAAGAAGATAATCCCCAAATACTAAGGAAACCAGAATGCTGTAAGGAAGGAAGAAAACCACATTTACACAAACTCTAAAGCAAGCTGGAAATGTGGTTTACTATGTCCTACCTAACACTAGTGGAAGGTTTCAGAATAAAACAAGTTTCCTCAGAGAGCAAAGGTCAGGCTGAACTAAACTTTTTTCTAGAGGAAGAATACAAATTTTTATTAAGTTTTCCAACTGAGAGCTCTTTGGAGTAAAAAGCTAGCATCTCAATAGGAAGTGTTTTTCATTTCAAAATGTCAATTCAGAATGAAAAGTGTTACTTTGGCACATTGGACACCTTTATTTTAGTAGACAATTTGACATTTTATGTTATTTCTTATTTGAAAACCTCTTCAGAATATTTTTCTACTATACGGCTCAAAATTTCAACTTTTACTTCCTATTCTGTTGAGAAACAATTTTTCTTGTTTATTAAAGTTTTCTTCTGGGCTAAAAAAGTCTGCTGAACATTCCCTGCTTTCAGTGCCATTCTTTTCTCATGAAGTGCTACAGTACATAGTTGACATTTTTTTTATCAGAATAACAGTCAATTAAGTACTGCACATTTTGAGAAAAAAATGAAAACATTTATTGTTTTCAGCCTTTAGGGTGAATAGAGAGGAAGAATAGAGAAAATTCTCTGAAGATGCAACTATATATTTTGGCAATAGCATTCTCATGCCATCTTTTGCACAGCTCCCTCAGTGTTTTCCAGCTATTTTCATGTGCCCAACAAACTAAACAGTGGGTGACACTAAAGTTATGAAATCGACTCTTACTTCCTTTAGAGAAGCAAACCCCACTTCCTAAATTATAATTTTTGGCTTTACAGGATCTGCAGATCTGGGGTCGTGTAGATGAGCTAGGAAAACGAGCCTGACATAAGGAAGAGCTGGAAATTCATGTGCTACATTTATGAAGTACAGAGCAGTTTACACATCTCAGGCATTTAGAATGAACTTCCATTGCCTTTTCCAGGCAACTCGGCTTCCAGAAAAGCACCTTTTCCAAAGTGTTTTGTTCCTCAATTTACCCAAAAGGAAGCAATGGGCACAGGGGCAGATGCTGATTTAGTAAGCACAGACTCCTATTGGGCAAGTGGCTGTTCCTGAAGTTGTTTATGCTGAGAGATGACTTTGAGAAGCTGAGGTCTGCAAGGGAATATGGTTTATTATCTGGCCTCAGAGTTGCTGTGTTATTTGTCTTCCAAGTCTTGGTGTTCAGAGGAAACTTTAGTCGCAGTTTTTCTTCACCTCAGTGCTAAATCTTGTTTTGGTTTTTTTCTTGAGCAGGTGAAGGTCCTGGATCTTTACTGACTGCTTGAGCCCATAGGGTGGTGTCTAAGAACAAAGGCATCAGGTAAGGCTCACCACAAATTTCTTCTAATTTTGAAAAATTCCTTAATTCCAGTGGCTTCTCTAAAGGATATGCTGGATTCCACTAAAATTGATGGGCCTGATTGATGGGAAAAAAACCTCTTGGTTGATGATTTTCACTTGCCAGTGGCACCCCATAAAACTTAGCCCCTAGGTCTTTGATGGTACATTATAACTATCTCTCCCAATGGTAACACAAGGAGGACATCAATAATTTCTTAACTCTGGTTGTAAAGTACTTGAACAAATAAAGTACATGGTAAATAAAACAGCTAATAAAGATCAAGAAAGATACTGTTAAAACACATCAGTTTTCCAGGCCCTGATTACAGCAGTGACAAAATCCTAAAAAAGCAGTAAGAACAACCATAATTGTGTAGATCCTATTTTCCTGGTATTTACCAATTAAAAAAAGAATATAACCCAAATAAAGCAAAACATTTCTAGCAAGTTACCAAAAGTCTCTGAAAGATGTCAAATGTCTGTTAAGGCACTGCAACATATTTCCTATTTCATTGCTCCCATACATACATCAAGGCAAGCAGTAGTTAAAAGGAACACTATCTTATGGTTATAAAATACAGGACTCAGGCAGAAAGTCAACAGTCCTGCTCATGCTTCCGGTGCAGCAGAACTTTCTCTTTGTTTTGATTTCTCTCTCTCTTTTTTTTTTTTTTTTTTTCCCTCCTCCTTTTAAACAAAAATAGTAATACTGAAAAAATCAGCCAGAATGGAAGGGAAACAGTTCAAAAGGTGTTTTGAAATACTTTTCCATCTCAGCTGGACAACAATTCATAGCATTACTTGCAGCAACAAGTCTGGGTGAGTACAGACTGCCCTGTGTGCTCCCAGGCACAGCAGGGTGACAAGGAATATTGGTTTTGCTGGTGATGAGCTTTTGTCTTGATGGTATCAGCACTGAAATGTTTGCCACCTTTCTTCTAATGTAAGGTAGTTGCCTAAGCTTTGGGCACAGACAAATATCACCTCCCTTAAGCTTTGTGTAAATAAATGTCTTGGCAGGAGCTCACATTTCTGGATTACCTCTGCACATAAATATGATTTCATTTCCTTAAAAGCAAAAAGCATCTAGATGGGGGTAGGAGCTTCTTTGATGATTAACTCCCCCTTTCCCTCCCTCTCATCCCCCAAAAGTTGGGTATAAACAGAAAAATAATTCAGACACAAGCCAAGACAATAGCATGAAGGGGCAAACTTTTCCAAAGGAAAATGAAGATTCAGCACCAAAGGTGGTTCTGTTGTGGGACAGGACAGATGCTCTTCCAATTATCTGAACTCAGACAGTGTTACTGTCCTACACCTCAGGAGTTATCCTGCCTCACCCAGGTGGGCAGGGGAGGGCAGATCTCCATAGGCTATGGGTGTCATTCCTCCCTTCCCTGCAGACAGGCACGTCAGCACCCAGCAGTGGTACCAGGAACTGCTCTGGAGCCAAGTGTCTCTCCACTGTCCAACACCCCTGTCCAGAGACAGCATGGGCTGCTCTCTGAAAATAGGATCTGGTCCTCAAGCAAGGGTTTCTCTCAGAGCCCTGTGAAATACTGAATGACCTTCAATTATTTTGGGTAATACTTACTACAAAAGGCCAACTAGAAATTAAATCCTAGGTGTAGAAAAGCCCAGTGTTTAGCAAGAGTGAAAGTGTGGGAAAGATGATCTAGATTTTAGCAAGGGGACTGACTCCTTTCCCACTCTGATTTTACAGCTGCTGTTGATAGATGTTCCTAGGAAGGTGTCTCCTTTGTAGGTGCACAGAGAAACCATGAAAAAACAACTGCTGTGATTGTAGAATGTTGGTGTTGTGCTGTGCAGCCCTTCAGAAGGACCTTGACAGGTTGGAGAGACTGGGAGAGAAGAACTCTCTGAAGTTCAACAAAGGCAAATGCAGATCCTGCACCTGGGAAAGAAAATCCCCAGGCACCTGCACAGGCTGGGGCCAACCTGCTGGGAAGCAGCTCTGGGGAGAAGGAGCTGGGGGTCCTGGTGGACACAAAGCTGTCCATGAGCCAGCAGTGCCCTGGGGGTCAAGAAGGCCAGTGAGATCCTCGGATACATCAGGAAGAGCATTGGTAGCAGGTTGAGGGGGGTGATCCTGCCCCTTTACTCAGTCCTGGTGAGGCCACAACCAGAGAGTGTCCAGTTCTGGGCTCCTCAGGACAAGAGAGACATGGAGCTCCTGGAGTGAGTCAAATGGAAGGGGAAAAAGATGATGAGGGGACAAGAGCAACTGTCTTATGAGGAAAGGCTGAGGAAGATGGGTCTGTTCAGCCTGGAGAAGAGATGAGTGAGAGGGGACCTCACAAATGTCTGTCAATGTCTGCAGGAAGGGTGTCAAGAGGACGGACCAGGCTCTGCTCCAAGCAACAGGACAAGAGGCAGAAACTGACGATCAGGAAGTCCCACCTGAACATGAGCAGGAACTTCTTTCCATGCACTGGAACAGATTGCCCAGACGGGTTGTGGAGTCTCCCTCACTGGAGATATTCCAGAACTGTCTGGACACCATCCTGTGCCTGTGCTCTGCAATGGCACTGCTTGAGCAGGGAGGTGGGTCCAGATGACGCATTGTGGTCCCTTCCAAACTTACCCATTCTGTGAAACCAAAGCCCTCCAGCTTCTGAAAGTCAAGAGTAACATTCACAGATCTTTTGTAAATCGAGATGAATCCAAGGGGCAAACACTTAAAACTGATGGACTAGATCTGCAGTGTGACGTGGATACTACCACGTCAACTTATACCATGCAAGGGACCCTCAATTTAAAATATCCATATTTTAAAGCAGCAAACTTTAGCTAGATTAGGCTGGCCTTAATCACAAAAATGCTGTCTTTAGGGAATGGCTGTCACTCAAGAGAGAATTGACAGAGTACAGCCATTGTTAACAGGAGAATGGAGGTCAAATGCTTTCCTAGCCAGCCCCTGTGGAAGGACTGTGAGGTCAGAAGTGAGAAAGAAGTGTCCTTGCAAGCTCTATCAGGACTTCAACAGGTTGCAGAGCTACTTTTCCTCTGGATGGGATGGCTCCTTCAAAATACATACTTAGCAGATGGAATAAAACTTGGAGAGGAAGCAAGAGACTTTTAAAGAATTGAAAGTCAGACTAGACACTGTCTTTGCACACTCAGCCAGCAATCTGGAACTGACTTATCTGCTAGAAAAATGCAAAGTGCTGTCATCACCAATCATTATACATCTCAACTGCCCCAAACCACCACATAATTGCACATTCCTTCCTCCCTTTCACATCCCGAGTAGCACTAGCAGGTGCACTCCCACCCTGCTTTCCCCATGTGAGATAACAATGATTCCCCCAACAGCAGTCTCTCCCTTTCCACCAAATCTTCTCTCCAGGATTCTCAAGTGTCCATAATATACACCCTCAATGATGACTTAAGCCTTTTCTACTCTCCTCCATTAAAAAGTGAGCAGGAGACCATGTGGTTTGAGAGAGACAAGGCCAATATGCAAGACAAATAGACAGACCTTGCCAACTGCAGAGCAGTCTGGACTGAGGCGTGAGATTCATCCAAGGCACAGCTTCATTGCTTTCATCTGGATTAGGCAAAGAATAGATTTGGCCTGGAGGCCAAACTGATCCATCTGGATATAAACTGATAGCAGTAATTAGAGCTGGTAAGAACTACTGCAACTGCTGGCACCTCTCTTTGCTTGGTTCTTTGCTGCCCAGCAGTCTAGTTCAATTCATCACTGTATTAAATAGTGAAGCTTCTATTCTTAGCAACAGTTTGTCCTGCCCAAAACATCATGTTTCAACCCCGTGGCAAACCTGGAAAGAGTCTAGAAATAGGCAATGAAAATGTGAGACATTCTGACACACAAAGGCATAAAAAAGAGGCCAGCACAGTTCAAGGTGAAGACAAATCCCAGGGGATATGGGAATGCTATACAGACTAGACAATAGCACAGGGAAAGCTGGGGAAGCAAGAACAATCAGAGTCTTTACTTATATCACAAGCATTTATCTGCTGTCAAAAATAAAATTATCTTCCTCTTCTCCAAAACCAAGAGTTAGACACACAAATAATAATTCAGAAATAAGCAATAAATGTCAGAAAAAGTTACTGAGGGTTGTAACTTTGGGTACTTTAGACCCTATGAACAACAATTTGGTTTGTAAAGAAAATTCCACCTTTAACTTGGCTGTACTGCTGTCCTCTACAGGATTCCTTGTGTCCATCTCAAAAATTTGTGCTTTGGAGAAGGGATGCTCATCTTCTGGTCATGGGCCTGTCTTGTTTAGGACTTCCTGTGCTACACTCCTGTGCTTCGTTGGTTTGATGTAGAGGGGAAGGTGGGTTCAGAAATTCAATGAAATGAAATCTGCAATTAGAGCATCTGAAAATTCAGGTGTGTTCTGACCTGGGGACTGATTGAAGCATGCTTTCACCAAAATACTCAGTGAAGCCAGGATGCCTACTGACTTTTATGGGGTTTGAAATACTGTTTATACTGGTGTTGTATAAATAGATCATGGTCCTACTCTCTAGCAAGAGCAGAGGCCAAGGATCCTACTATTATTGGGAAGGTGCACCTATTCAGTTTCATTATCTTGGATCAAGTTCGTACCAAGGTGTTCAAAACCTCTTCAGCAATTTAGGACCAGAGTTCATGAGG
This sequence comes from Pachycephala philippinensis, assembly GCA_013397055.1. Classification (NCBI taxonomy): domain Eukaryota; kingdom Metazoa; phylum Chordata; class Aves; order Passeriformes; genus Pachycephala; species Pachycephala philippinensis. The sequence goes on from VWZT01005484.1 coordinate 342,255, forward strand.
AACCCATCATCTCCTTATAACTAGGTATGAAAGACACTTTGAAGAGATACTTTGAATTTGTAGTAGGACTCAGCAGTTCTGTGCTGGTCACCCTGGGACTCCTTGCTCTGCTTAGCATAAGAAGGAGCACACAGATGGCATCTGTCTGACTCATGTTGCACACATACAGCAGGAGTAAAACACAGGTGCTTGAAAAGCTTGGCTTCTACTCTAACAGAGCCCCATCACCTGATCCGCTTCATTGGGTTTGCAATTTCTTTTTGGGGAAGCGCTGAGAGGTCCCAAGGCCTTACACTTTATCAATATTACACCTGTTAACAGCTGAAATTCAGCTCGCCTGGCACCTTTCAGAACACATAAGCCAAAAAACTCTCTTTTCCACTTCCCGCCAACCACTACAGAACCTGGAAGGCCATGCTTGGGTCTCTGCATCAATGGGCACCTGTGTGTGGGGGTGTGTGTGTGACCAATGCCCTCTAGAGGGAATCCATGGCCCAGCAAGACACTGGTTCTGATGCCAGTGGTACTGGGTGCTGTTGGCCACCCATCACTCCTGGTCTCAGCTAAAAACCTTACTGAGAAAGGTGGAATTCCATTAGGAAAAAAATCAAAAGTGGATTTGGGTTTTAAAAAAAAGTAAAAACCTAGGAAGTGCGACTCATTGGAGGGTATTTGGCAGAGCTGACTGTGGTGTACGAATTTCTTGCACAAACACTAGTGAATATTGGAAGCAAAAAAGATGAATCAGAAGCTAATCCTCACTTGATGAGGCCTTTGCAACAAAGGGCCAGTTTAAGAGCACCAACTGCTGCAGGGTCCTTTCCTACCTATCAGCAGAGAAAAAAGAAGTTGGTCCATCACTCAAGGCTGTGTCTGCATTTGAGGGAACATGTATCAGCTGGCCAGAGATGTGGAAACACCAAGTGACATTTAAGTGAAGTCATTTCCATTACCAATGGACCCTTTCATCCAGGCCAGGCCCCACTTGTAAAAAAGAGAGAGATGCTTTTGATGTTGTTATCCTTTTGTCTTAGTCCATTGAATGTACACAACATTGTTCTCTCCAGGTATTTCTGAACAGTAACTAAAGAGAAGGAGCCTCTACCTGATCTGGCCTTTTTGAAAGTGTCCACATAGGGAACTGTCTCTCCAAATGCAACCTTGGTCTAACCTTTCTATATATGACTTTGATCTGCAGACCCTGACATGAACACAGCTTTCATCAGGGAGCTGTCACTTTGGAGGAAGGACCCAATGGAATGACTATATTTATATCTCAAATATTTTGCAAAGCTGTTATATACAGTACAATCTATTCTTTTCCACTGCATATTTATGAATAGTCTTCTCCTCATCTAGGGGTCAGTTGAGCTGAACCTCAGTGCTGCTCAGGACTCAGAAGCTCTGTGCTTGTACCCATCAACTGCTCTGAGTACACAAGTCTGTGCTGTCACACATGCTTTAAATCCTTACACCACAGATCCACCTAGGAGCCTCCAAGGCTCCTTTAAAACCTAAAAAAGCAGGTGCTTGCCCCAAAATCCCACCTATAGAGCCTCATATACCAAATACTGTGGAGATGTAATCTTGAGTTAGGCCTGCCACAAAAAAACCCCAACAAAATAAACCAGCTAAGGGGACAATAGACAGAGCACTGAATGGCTTCTGTTCCTATTTCAGCCCGTACTTTTGTGACCAAGAGCATATTACAGGATGTGGGAAAGCAGAATTCGTCCCTGGGCTTCCTAGTTCGGGGCCAGGGCTTGATTCCAGCTTTCCGGTGTCTGCACATATACTTGGCATAACACAGCCTGGGTCCTGCTGCAGCCCAGCCCTCCTGGTGCTTTAGGGTTTGCTGCTGGTTGGAATCTACCTTCACGTTTTGTCTGTGGCTACCCACACAGGCGCCTTTTTACATAGAGCATGCTTTACTAGCTCCTAAAGACCAGTATCCCTGTCAAGCTAGAATCTATAGTCCTACAAATTGAGAGTTTAATGCACTCAAAAGACCTTTATTTTACCAGGTAAGACAAAAGGCCTCCTGGCTGGAGAGCATCCCACTCATTCCAGCCTTTTGCTGAGATTGAGAAAAGCTGTACCAAGGAGCACATCTCTGATGCCAGCTTAAAAATGGAGGAACCTCTATGGGCTCCTGCAGTGTTTATCCCCCCTCTAAACCCTACACAGTGTTTATCTGCTCTCCAATGCTTTGGAAGTCTGGCTTTAAATGCCTCAAGCATTGAAGCTCCTTGAGTTTAGACAGACCAAGAAGCCAGCAATTAGGAATTTCTTTACCAAAAGCCAGCTCACATATTGCTTTTGCCTCATTTTTATCATCTGGCTACTCTTGTTCCAATTGTTTATCCCTCAAGGATTATTTTTTTTAATGCTTTCTTTTTTTTCTCCTCAGAGTAGAACTTGTTTTGCCAATGACTACTGAACCCTAGCTTTGTATTTGGGAAACTTCAAAATAATAAAAAATTCACCCATTAATGTTTTACAGATATCGGTAAAACTTTTAATTCTTAATTTTAGTCATTCTTTTAAAAAAGTGCAAGAAATTGTCTTTCCAAACCTCTGGCCAAGCCTGCTGGCCAGGTTTATTTATACATGATCCCAAACTCCTCAAGTCGTAATAGTTCCAGGAAAAGAGAAAAAAGGAAAAAAGAAACACACTTTATGGGATCTTTCATTGGTTAAGTCCACATCTATTTCTGCTTGATATCCAAAGCCAGTTTGAGCTTCCTGATCACCATAATTCCCTGGTTATTAGACTTGTTTATGTAATTTCTAAAAATAGAGAGCAACTATATTTTTTTACATTAGAACATGAGTTTTTCTTAAAGACTAGGATGTTAAGGAAAGAAGCCACTAGGGGAAAAGGCAGGAAAAAGTTAAGAACATTTCCTTCAGCCAGCTTCTAAAACACACTGTGCATTTCCTCTCCACATGAGCTGGAGGACAGTTTTGGAAAACCGTTGTTTCTCACACACTTTCATCTCATGGCTGGTTTCAGAGACAAGTATTCACAGCTGTGTGAAGCAACTGAGAATCTGCTATTTGCAATTATTATGCTCCTCTTGATCCATAAGAATCTGGAGTGCTTACGCACGGCTCCTTTTGTCCTGTCAGTCCCACTCGTGTCCCCAGCCTGCTGGCTTAGTGTGCAGCATTCCCTTGTCTCCCCCAGAGGACATCTCCCCCAAGCTGACACACACCCCATCCCTACCATTCTTGCAGAAGGGTCCTGAACACTTTGTCGTCAAGTGAAGTCATCCCTCTCTTCAGCTCTCTCAGCCACCTACATGGACACCATTGGTAGCTCACAGTCTCCACCACTAAGATCCATTGGTACTAAAATAGCTTTCTTTTTCCACTCCTCTGTTTCCTGGGCACAACAGACTACCTGTCATTATGTTTGCTTTAAGTCTAAGCAAAACCAACTGTTTCCCACACACTCCCCTACCAAAGTACTCTCTACTTAGGAATGTTCATGGCAGTTTCCTTCCTGAGGATTTTTAAGAACTTTGAAAACATAATTCAGCTTCTTCATTCCTGAAGCTAGCAAATGTTAGAATATTGCTTTTTCAAGATGTGCAAGCTCAGGTTCATCAGCTGGTTCAAGGTTATATGTCTCCATGGTGCAGGTGAGAAAAACCCCAAGTCTGAGCACAGAGCCTCACTTCTGCCGCCTATGAGCCATGAGGCACTGATAAACAGCCCCATTTTTCTCCCTGTCTCTCTCCCAGCAGGGCTCAGTGAAAAATATCATCTTCTCTTTCCTGGCCTTGTCTTTCTCACATCTGTAAACACCACAAATGATACCTTTGGAAACACAGGTTAATCCTATTCCAGAAACATGTCCTTTTCCTGATGACTGTTCACTTGGGGCTGTCAGTGATGTCCCTGCTGTGTATTATGTGTGGGTGGAAGGCTTGGCCACATCACACACGCAAAACGCCCTTGCCTGAGAAGGGAAGGCACTGAACAGTGTTTACTAGAGTACCTGAATTTGGCCCTGAGTGCCAAACACCAGAGACCTGAATTTGAATGGACTAACCCCAAAGAAAGCTCAGTATTAAACTCAGCTATGCTTCCCATAATTTGCATGATCTCAGGCCCTCCAGCAGGTCAGACCAGGTGTCCATATAATGGTAACAGATGGTTCTAAGATGAATTACCTTGCTCTTTAAATACACATCTGCCAGTAAGAAACTACACCACATTACACAACACTAGAACATAATTAACATCCCAGCAGTGAGTTCCGAATGTGGAACTTTCAGATGGAGAGGGTAAAATTCTGTCACAAACACTAGGCAAAATTCCCATACTTCGGTTGTCCTGCAAATCACTTCGCTGCCAGCCTTCATTGCCTTCCCACCATTCCCATCCACCCACTCAGGAGTCCCAAAGGCTGTGTGACAGGGGCACAGACCTGCACTCAGAGAAACAGCCTTTTAACACCATACACTATCTTCTTCTCATCTGGGTAATTTAACCTATCTTCCACCTAAAGCAAGTCCAGGACTCTACACAAGTGTACCTGTGCAAGATAATAAAGTTATCTGTTATGAAATCTGCAGGCACAGCATTTACCAGATGGGACATGAACAATCACCAGACAACACCAAAGACCTTTATTTGTTTTCTAAAGAAGCACCTTCTGAGTGCCAGCAGCAGGGCAGGTAGTTATCCAAGTTTGCGAGGTCAGTTTTTAGCACAAGGTGCTCCCATTTTTCTCCTTCTCCCCTGTTCAGTGAGTCTGCCCCTCCTGGCACACAGCAGCCTCGAGAGGAAAGTTACTGTGCCCAGAAAGGGCTTGGCACTGCACTAATGTACACTGACAGCGTGTTTTCTTCCCTGGCACCCAGCCACACACAAATCCCCTTTCTGAGTCACTCCCAGTGAGAAAACCAACACCGGCATTCTGCTCTGTTGAAATGGTAAGGCTGAGAGAGCAAACATAAAAGGAGCTGCCCATCAGAAGGGGCTGGGGATGAGCCAATGTCTGAAAGCATCAGAGGCAAGGGGAGGGAATTCTATAAGTGCAGCGCAATGCTGATAAGGGAGGAAGAAAAGAGGTCTGAAGGATGCTGGAAAGCTACCGCTTGGCAGAGCAGATGATGCACACTCCCACCAGTGACCTATAGCAAAGTCAGGCCTCCCAGGCTGGACTCTCACTTTCTGCTTTCCTTCTTATTTTAATTGCCATAACATTTCCTGCAGTTATCAGGGCCAGTTTTGTCCTGCTCTGTACAAATATGGCAGATGCCATCTTGGGCAAGTACCAGGGTTGAAACAGGGACCAGGAGAGCAATAAAAGCAGGATTCTCTGCAGCTTGAAGTGGGAAGCCAGGCCAGCAGCTGGGAGCTATAACAAACCAATATCCTCTGCAGATTGGGCACAGATGTGGACATGTAACCACAGGCCAGGGTGTTACACAAACACATCATGTGGACAAACTGTGCCTCAAATGCTTACAGCCTAAACTGGCAACAGGCAGAGGAAGAACAGGACAAGCGGAAGAATTGCAGTGAGGGTGAGAAATGAGTCTCTAATTTTCTTGACAGTCAGATCAGAGCATGAAAGTTAATCTGGATAGCTCCATTACTAGAGAAGAGCCAGTCACAAACCTTCACATCTTCTAACAGATTCTTTGTGTTTGCATCTGCAGGATCCAGAAATGGAGAGGAACCTCAGGGGGCATTTTCTCAGTAACTTAGCTCCCCTCAGGCTGCTTTGCCAGCATTATTGAAGTGGTTAGTTACTTTACATGGGAATGAAACAGGTGGAGGAGAATAAGCCAGAAGCTTGCTTGGCTAAAGGTAACCTGTCTTCTGCCTTGGAAAAAAAAAGCAGAACAAATGTCAGCAGGGCTCCATTCAAGCACTCCAGTGATTAAGCCCTCTTGGAAACCTTTAGACACAGCTTTTGATACTTGTCTCTGAAGGTAAAAATATGGCAGGGCATACAAGTCATAGGTCACTGTGTGAAGATATCTAATTTTGAGCCAGATACTAATAACACGAGCATCTCCTGTTGGAGACCATTTACAGAAATGTTTGGGACCATTTACAGAATCACCAGCTGGCAGTTCCCTCCCAGCCTTTCCTCACAGCATAGGCATAAAAAGCACAGAAATATAACCATGTAACTGATTACAGTCACTGCAGATTTGAAAGTGATCCTATGCTCCAGACTGCTAAAAGCTGGTTTGAAGAGCATATTACTGTGTTTAAAGCCCTCTCTGACCAGGCAGTAGTTAGAGACTACAGAGTTATTGCATTAGAGACAGAGGAAGAACTGCCACAGTATTACAGCCTTGCAGGGAGAAAAGGCAGATGAATGAATCTATTTCCATAATTGCGCAGAGTTTGTGCTGTAGACCAAACAATACACAATCCATACACCAAGCTTATACAATCTCATACACAATAAACCAGGATGCCCACAGAATCAAGTATAACTTGGTGGGTTTAGGCAGATACTCCAGTTCACACAACTCTGAGAAGCAGTAATCAATGGAATAAATAAAAATATGAGCAGGCATCAAATTACTTCAAATACTGAGGAATAGCACAGGAGACTAAACCTTGATTATGTGGTAGCCACCATGAAATGGGATGTATAAATAATACCAAGCGAAAATGGAGATTGCACACAAGGCAAAAACTCTATAGAGCTCAGCATCTCCCAAGATCTCATACTGGGCATCGGTGATACAGCCACAGTATCTCTGGTAGCTGTTCCCCAAGCAGCCCCATCCTGTCTCCTGTCAGTGTTTCATGACAAGAGCATCTCCCCTTGTGCACACTCATGCTTGTGAGTGTACAGGCATCTGTACAGCACCAGTGTGCAGCACCCACTCATACAGGCCCTCATGACCAGCTTGTTAACAGTTGCACCCACAGAATCTCTTTTAGAAGGGGAATGAAACAGAAAAAGCCAACACTCACCAGATCAGGATTAACCCAAGCTACTCAGCCTATATAAACAGTGTGAGAGGAAAGCAAACTTCTGATGTATAGTATGAGGCTTCACAGTGCTTCAAGTTATAGTAAGAGCCTTCTACAAGCTACATAAGAGTCATCAGTTGCTTCTAGAAGTAGTCAGGGTGCAGCAAGATGAAGTTGGAGCTATACCCAAATCTTATGGCTCAGGAGCCTCACGAGTATGGATGCTTCCTTGGCTTCCCTTCCTTCTCCCAGAATACACAGACCAGATTAGACCACCCTCTATGATTGCTCTGGGATAAAATCTTTACTTTTTCCAAAATATGGCTTCAGACTTCAGAGCTATACATAGACACATGTGTAGAGCTGTCCACGAGTGCCTAACCTGTGTGCACAGAAACACCACCAGAGTCATGACAGTGCTTCTGCAAAGCCCAAACCATGGGCTGGGGCACATGTGTAGCTGAGATGAATCAGCACAGATATGATTTTGTTTTTACTGCCTGAGGATCTAATGCTAAATGCCTCTTTGTGCTCATTTAAAACAAGCTGAAGAGACAAGTTGCAGCTCCCAGGAAAAAGCACACGCTTGTTTAAAGACAGAGCAAGCTCCTCCTCATTTTAACAGCAGAACCAGGTGCTGCGCTGATATCACTACCCTTGAACTTACCCTTGCCTGAGTCATCTCTGAGATGGTTAAAGCTGACAGGTTGTTTAAAATCATTGCCCATGGATTACATTCAGAGGGAGCTTTAAAATATTTTCTAATTATTTTTGCTTCCACTCCACCAAACACTGTTAATCAAGAGCTATTTCCAAAACACGCTGTGTTGTAGCAGTGCTATACTCCACAGGAGAGGCACCAATTGGGTTGGACACCTTCCAGCTCCAACTGTCAGATGACCAAGGTATTCTCATTCTTAGAATAAGGTGCTCTTTATGGGCAGGGAATTTACATTTTTTCTTTATTTATGCAAAATGCAGAGGGGAATGCCTGGCTGTGGGGAAATCAAGCTGCCTGGCTGGATTTTGCATTTTGATGACCATTTACTACCAGCGATATAGGTAAGACTTCATGTATTCCTTGTTTCATTTCCCAGGGTGTTATTTCTTCATGTTGCACGTAAAGACCTGGCCTGTGCTCTCCCAATGTGGGTGTGACAACATGCAACACCCAACCCCTTCCTGTGAGTGCAGTAGGAGAAAATTGGAAGCAATTTTGCAGCTCCAAAACCTTATGATCCAGCTCTAAGTCTTGCACTGGTTTTTGGACTTGACTAGCTCTGTGTCATACATAGCAGTCTGTTTGCAGAGACTTCACAGTGCTCCTGATTTTCCTCTACTTTGTATTCCTATTTTTTTTACATCCAAAGCTCAGCGTGTGAAAATGTGAATACAACTGAGAACAAATCTTAGTGCTTCAAACACAGAGTTACCTGAAAGTACCACAGCAAGTGCAAAAATTGGAACAAATTCTAAAGAAGAAAAAAAAAAAAAACCAAAAAACCCACAAAGGAAAAATTTCAGATTTGTCTAACAAGTGACCCTTTTCACTGTGGAAGGCTTCAGAGATTCAAAATCCTTTTCACAATCCCCCTAATTTAGAATTGGTAAAACATGAACTTACCCATGTTTCAGTGCTTTGAAGTTTCATGCTGAAAAATGTTGGGAAATTTTTGAAAGAAGCTTCACCATACCTTAGTAGTTTACATTAGAATTGTTATCAATGTGTAGAGACTGTATATAAATAAATAGATAAAAAGTACTCAATAAAATAATTTCAGTAAAAATGGCACAAGATTAATTTACTCCAGCATGCTCTAAAAGTTAATCAGTTTTTAAATAGTTTATTTTCAAAGCCTCCAAACTGCTTTTACCAAAATAAAATCTTTAATTTAATCTTTCCTCAGAAGCTTTGAAAACTTATATTAAGAATTTCAAAAGCCCTTTAAAAAAAAAAAAAGTCATAATGTAGTAATACTTCTGCTAGTTAACTAATTTATCAGGCAGCAGCATTGAATCTAATGAAAAGAGGTCCAAGACACTAAATGTGTTCTTCAATCTGGATTTTCCCTCAGCTGGTTTCCATCCACGGCTAGGCATATTTTTCCTGATGACCATGGTAGGTAAAGAGATCCCCAGTTCACCAGAAACCCCCACTCCAAACAAAAAGACCCACAGCAAACAAACAAAAAAACCCGAATCACATCTTGATCCTGACGATCCTGAACTGTTCCTATCTGGAGTGCTTGTTCAATTTTATGACTACATTTATTGATTTAAAGAGTGTTTTCACACTGGCTCTCCTCCCAGGCATGTTTAAACAAGCAGCAGTACAGGGTGCCAGGACGCAACACAAACGTGTTCTATAGACAAGTAAACAAAATACCCAATGGCTTTAGCTGCCCACAACATGAAGGGATTTTGAGCAAGTCACTTCAAATTATGTTTCAGTCTCTGGACACAAAGCAGAGTTGGTTTAGAGTTCCTTGGCTGTGTTTTGGGTTGTGTTTTTTTATTGCTTTGGTTTTTAAGCCGTTGGCTGGCCCACACTCTGCAAAGATGTGGGCTATTCATTCTGTTCCAGCTTAAAGGCTCAAACTGGACTTGATTTCAGTAAGATGCGCATGGTCCATAACGTGGTTATAATTTACCCTGGAAACACAGCAAGCCATGTCTACCACGCACGGCTTGTGTGCCCTGTGACTGCAGGCGGGACCAGCCACCAGCACAGCCAGCCTCCACAGACTGGTTTTGGTAGGCCCTCATTAAACACACCGCTGGCTGGGCAGCTGTGGCACAGCACAGGGAGCGGGAGCTGCAGCCCTCGGCATGTCAGTCCAGTCCCACTGCAGCCAGGTTAAAAAAAGAAAACTCAGAAAGGAAAACGGCATCTTTTCCTGAGAGCCAAGGTTAGTCCTCACCACAAATCTGTCGGCAGTGGCATGGAGTGACACCCCAGCTCCTCCCGTGCGGAGCTGGAGCCAGCCCACAGGAAGCGGCCGCCTCCGCGGCAGGCCCGGGCAGCTGCTCCCACTGCCATGGCTATCCATCCCAGGACACTGCAGCAGTAATTTTCCTGCTGTGCAGGCAGGAGGGAGGAGAGTGACCCACACGTGGCTCCAACAGAGATCACAGCCTCGTCAGCAAGAGCTGAAAATACTGGTGAGCTGGCACTGCTTCAGAGCTACAGCCACCCCCTTGCCCTTTCCTCCACAAACACTCTCCCTGAGTCATGGATCAGCACGAGGGGCTCCCCTGGATCCATCCATAAACTCTTCCTGGAGGACCAGCCCCTCTTGGCCTGGGACCAGGTATTTCCCCCACCACTGGCATTTCTCCTTGCTTTTGTTCATGTTAGAACAATCCTTTTAAAATTTCTTTTCTTAAAAAATGGATTCCAAGTCTTGAGACGATTCTGCCAGAGAGCACCAGAACCCCAGAGGGCACCAAGTACAGCCACAGTGAGTTACCTGCAAAGAACATGACTGTGGCGCTCTCAGCAGTACCCGGGAGACTGCATCTACCCATCAGCCCAGCCTCACCACAGCCGTGATTCTGGGCTCCCCAAGGCTGGAGGTCTCAGCAGCTGCTGCTGAATCCTCTCTAGAATAGCCATTTCAATCTCAGCTCCATGGTGGAACATGGTGGCCAGGAAGGAGGTGAAGGTGTAACATCCTGGATCTAGTCCTCCAGCACAGCTACTGGCAGCACCACAACAGGACACCTTCCCCCTGCTTCTGTCAAAATTTTTTCCTGTCAGGCACTGCCTGCATTCCATATCAAAGAAAAAAAGCCTGCTCCAAACCTGGAGGACCTTCACTTCCACCCCTTTCATTCTTTTCTCTGCGCTCGTGTCTCCATCCCACTGGAATATTTACTGTTTTGACATCAACTTGCACCAAGAACCAGGAGGCATCTGACAGCATTTTGTCAGTGACAGACAGCACAGCCTTCTCCTCTGGTCCCCATTTAGTGAAAAACAATTCTTTATGTGAGGCAAACCACCACAAGCTCAGCATTTAGAGCCTAAGTGTCACATTAGATGGGAACATTAGGATCTTCTGCTGTGTAAGATTTTGGCACCTCCTCAATTTTATGGTTCAGAACTGTTGACATGATAAAATAAAACCCCAAACTGAAGTTCAAGATGTTTATTATGGTGAGGAAGAGAATTGTATGGTGTGGGAAATTTCCAACGCAAATAATTATGACCATTATTTTGAGGCATGACCACACTGTTCTATATTTGCAGTCTGGGCATGGGTAGATTTTGTTTCATGGCAGCATGTCCATCAAACCCCACTGCCCTGTGCACAGCTGTGACACTGAGGGGACTCACATTAAGTGTACTGGATTCAGACCCTATGGCAAGTCACAAGTGTCACTGGCACTAACACAATAGAGGAAAAAGTAATAGAGCACCATGAAGGAGCATTTAAAGAGCTGGGCAATCATTAAAGGAGGACAGAGATGACTGGAAAATAAGAAGTCATTGAAGGACAGCATTTCAGTGACCTTTCCCTGCACCCCCTCAAGTACAAAACATATTACGATTATTTTAAAAGCTGTACTACTAGTAATAGTCATGCTATGGGCAAAACCAACAACATATTTGCCTCCTTCCTAAGGTGTTTGCACTTCATCACTGAGCTGACTCTGTTCAGATGGAGTGGCTTTTTATTGTGGAGCTATTCTAAAGCAGAGTGTTTTGTTGACTAATAGTTGCTCCACATAGAGGATTATTACTGTAGGGTTGCTCATAAGTACCTGATTTTAAAATAAAAAGGAAGTGGATTATATTTTTGATGAGAGTTAAAAATATTATTAGAGCTTGGAAGTTCAAAATAAGTCACGTTAAGAATGGTTTGCATAGGAGCTTCAGGTACTTTAGGGCCCACAGTTATTTCAGTGTGTCACTTTTATTCCAGCCAACAAATAGGAGAACAAGGTATTTGAAGCCTAACTAGCTTTTGACATGTCTCTAAAGGTAAGCAATGCACTGACCTGAAATGCCAAATTTGACGTCTTTTGTAAATAGTCCCATTTAAGCCCCTCTCTCAAGTCTGCAAACTCTTGCCCCCATCTGCCTAAAAGTACAAATCTTACTCATGTTTAATGGTGCCACTCACAGTAACTGAGTTGCACTGTATTCAAGTTTTGAATCTTGCAAAAACTTTTGCTGATGTGTTTCACTTCCACCTGATAATGACCACAGCTGGGCAAATAGCCAAGGCTTCAGTCCAGCACAAAACTGAGCAATCAAGGAAATGCCATTTGCATTGGCTCAAAATATGTTATTAAAAAGTATCAATTAGTTCTCGCTTTAAAAAGCCATTAAACATCTCCAACTCCTCCAAGGGTTCTCTCTTCGGGTTATTTAAGCATATTGAAAGCTTGTTGGATTTTGTTTTTTTAGGGGGTGTTGTGGTGGAAATGGGAATAGATAGAGGAATGGAGAGGCTGTTTGTTCTTCATTCTAAATTTAGGCCAATGCATCACTGAATTTCAAAAATGTCAGATGTTTCAGCATCTCTGTAATATTTTATTCTGAAAACACTGAAGCAGAACATTCACACTTTTTGAAGTAATGGCTCCTTTCAGCAGAAACAATTTGTAAACAACAACCTGAAAACTTCAGACACAAGGATTGGAAGAGTTGAACAGAGACTTTCCTGTTCCCTGGAAGGCTACCTGTCCCCTTGCACCCCCAAAACTCCCACGAAGAAACCAAACAACCAACAAAACTGCAGCAAACAAAATCAAACCTCATCATTTAAGCATATGACTACACATACGTGTACAAAATAGCATGTAAGTGCTACAAATTAGAAGCCTAAGGACTTCTAGAATAAAGCTATATGTGAATCCAATTAATTATGATTAAAATCCAAGCATCTCACAGTATAGGCATTCCCAGATAATTATTGCATCCATGGCATCATTTGGGAAAATAAATACCATCCCAATGAAAAGACAAAGCAGTATGGTCTCTTATGAGTTTCATGCAGATAGAAAGAGGAAACAAATATCTTTCACACACCACCCATTTGAAAGCCTCTATTTGCGTTATGAAAACAATGACATTCTGCACGCAACAAACACTCCCAAGTTTTTGTCATCCATCATCTTTCCTCTTACAAAATTGCAATGACCAAACCAGCAACTTTCCAACATCCCAACTCTGCAGTTCTCTATAGTAGAAACACCAAAGGACCAAAGGTTTAAATAGACCATATGCTTCATCTGCTCCATCCAGTAATCAGAACATTTTAAATTTAATTAGTGGTCCATATTGCTTCTTTCCACCTGCTCACAAGTCCTGGAAGCTCACTGTGCAGGTAAAGTGTATAGCTGCACTAAACCTGCGCTGCACTAAACCTGCATTGCACTGCTCTCTGCAGGAGAAGGAATGCTTCCAAAGCCAAGGACATGGTGGAAATGGATGAGTTATGGAGCCTGGGGGGAGTCTCCCCCTTTTACCACCACTCATGTTGAACAAACTAACCTGAGCATTTAAAGGTGTGTAAAGCAAACCTCTGCTTTACACCTATAACTGGTGTAAAGCTCCACTCCACCACTGTAAAACTCCACCACTCCACTGCCCCCCAAAATAAAAGGAAGTGATCCCACCTGTGTCTGGACACCTAAGCATTACACTGACTTTGCTCCAGGTATTTTACCTATTTCACATTGAAAGCAGATACAGAAGACATCAACCAAGTCAGCTGCCTACAGCTCATAGTCCAGAAAACGTGGCACTCTCAGAGCAGCAACACAGGAGCCTGAGCACTCCTTTCTACAGAAATAATTACAGCAAAGGAAGCAACTCTAACCTTCTGCCATGCCAACCTGCCAGCACACCTCAACTTTAACCTTCAAGGTTTCCCCATCCCTGGCCATTCTGCTGAGGCTGCCAAAAAGGGTGCACTTAGTGTCATTTGTGATGGCAGGACCTGCAGGGCTGACATATGACCCTTCGGAAACTGGACTGTAACCAACATTTCTATTTCCCCACGCCATTAAACAGCTGTCAGAGTGCTGACCTATAATTCCTCTTATTCCATCCCATGCAAATTCCGAGTTGGTGACAAAACATGGCAGGCTCTAGGTACTTACAGTCATCCAAGCGTCTAGAACAAGGAACTGTCTAATCAATGGGCTGCCTGTGCAATGGCCAAAAGGATTTTGCAGCCAAAGATAAACACACCTCTCCAGTTTCCAGCCAGCTATATCTTCTAAGGCAGGCAGTCTTCTCTCCTGCTTTATGCAAGGAAGGAGCTAACTGATTGTTCCTCAGGAAAGATGTCAGGCCCACCTGCCACAACCTACCAAAAACAGATCGGTCACCTTCAATTCTGGCAGAAATCTCTCCTATCAACAGTGTGTTTAAATGGCTTTCAATCCCTTGAATACAAGCCTGACATGGGAAATTCTTTCAGGCTGGGTGATAGCATCATTTTAATGTTGATATTCACAAATGTAAAGAAAAATAAATCTGCATTTACTTGGCAGTAATAAAATGCCTTTTAGATCACAGACTTCAGCAGCAATTTTTTCCCCAGAAAAATTCAAGTAGAAAGTGGAGGACTGAAAGCATATCATCTTAAGTAAGAAATTCTCTTAATCTCTGTTTCTTTTTTTTTTCATTAATTTGTTTACACTCAGCCCTTTTCCCTCTTCTCATTTCCATATATTTTATTCTTCCCCCCTTCCTTCCATACCCACCTCTTTACTACACATGCTATGGTAAGACCCACTTCAGAGTGCACATTAAGACTGAAATTGTTAAAAAAAAAATTTAAAAAAAAATGAAAAGAAATTCACCTCATAACCTCTTCCTTCACCCCATTTCTAATTCTGCTCTATTCCCTGTACTTCTCCTCTCTTGTCTGCTACACACAACAGGTATTCCCCATGTGGGTAGATACAGAAATAGCTGAAAGAGAAGAGAGATGAAAACCTGTTCCCTGTTTTTTATGTATGGCCTGTAATACGCAACATGTGGAGTTACACAAGAGACCCTGTAAACAAGGTGAGGGCCAGTTGCTTTATACAGCATGGAAAATTTCCATTTCTTGGAATAGACAGGTCAGCTTGGAAGGAAGTCAGCCCTCAAGGTCTTTCTCCCTCTTTAGGGCTCATCTGAAACACCAGCTAAACCAGAAGGCACTGCCCAGGAGTCAGGAGAGCCAAACAAACAGATCAGTGTAAGGCACAGCCTCAGCTGCAGTGATGTTTCCATTTCTTGCCTGGCCAGGCACCCGGAGGTGGGGTCATGTTGTCAGACCACTATTTCCTCAGCTGCCAGGCTCAGCAGTCTGGAGATTTCTGCTAGAGAAGCACAGCTGGGACTGGCAAGCAGCACTTGTCCCAGGGTTAATATATGCCTGTGTGCCTCCCCTGACAGACTTGCGAAGCCAAGGAGAGAAAACCTGAGAACTGCTCCAGAATTAGATCAGATGGCCCTGAGCCATCTTCCCAGCACTAGGTACCCAGAGAACTTGGGGGGAGAGCCTCAGATATGAATTTCACACTGGTGGGCAGGTCCAGCACCAGCAAGGGTGAAGAGAAAAGTTCATTTGCACTTCTGCTCCCCTTCCCAGGTTGCCTCTTGCACCATCTGAGTCTATTCTTTCTACTTTGTTTTCCCTCCTATACCCAGCAGTGCTCTGACTTTCCTCCCCTCCCAGCTCCCCATATGCAGTTCAGCTCCAAGCTGTCACTCAAAAGGTTGACATTTCTGAAAAATGTCCAGATACTTCAGCTATTTCTATTCTGCCTGGCATAAGGTAAAAATCTGAGTCAGCTGGCTGTGCTCTGTCAGGTTTTTTGCAGCCAGCGTCCTGCCTCTCAAAAACATCCACCTAATTTTGGAAACACCAGTCTTAACATCGGTGCTCCTGATGAGAAGCAGAAAAACACACTCAGCTTAATCCCAGCTGCAGAAAAGGATCCAGAGAAAGGAAGATGCCTGAATATGAAAAAACAATACTAGCTCCTGCTCACTTCCAAACGTTTTATGTAGATTTTATGGGAGGAAGACAGAAGCCTCCTGCCAAACACATTGTCTGGGCATAATTATTCCTCTCTCCTTCTCCCCCTGCCAAGCTAACCTCCCTCTGAATCAGGCCATAAGGAAGGAATGGAGCCAGACAGGACTTCTACACATTTTGGCTCAACATATTGCAAGTGTAAGCTGTCAGGCAGCACTGTTGCAGCAAAAACGTGTTACTGGGTAGTATGGGAATATTAATAAGCAAGAAATGAACTTTAACATTTGTCACAAAGCATCCTTCAGAACCACAAAAAGAAAAGGAAGAAGAGAAGAAAACAAACTAATCTGCTGTTCAGTACTCAGTCATTCTAGAGGGAGCAAATTTACCCCAGGCCAAGAGCTTCACCATGACAATGGCCATTTGAAGTGACTCATAAGGCTGAGACTTGCAAAATTGGTTTAACTCTGCTCCTAGTGACATCAAGAGTAAACTACAGATAGGTTTCAGTGAAAAGTGACATAAATCAAAAAGAAGCACTCTTGAAAAGCTCAATTTTATATTCCAGCTCCAAAAGCGATAAAAAACCCACCCCAATCCCAAACCTCAGCTCATCCTATTTCCATGCCACAGGATTAGCTCTACCTTTGTTATGCCTTGTCAGCACTTCTCCAACTGCCCTTAGAACTCTGCAATTCTGAAGGCTCTGTACACTTCTAAACTGTCTGTCCCAGGACTTCACTGCCTTAATATCCTATCAAAACCCACTTCTTCAACAGCATAAATCATTCCTTCTTTACAGTTTGCCACAAAACACAGTTTGATCTCTTTCTTTTTGCAGAGATTTCAATAGAAAGGTGTTTTTAATATCTGAAAGCTGTAAAGGCTGGGATCACTTAGCACTAAAACAGTGTGCACCAATACTATGGTCTCACATCCATATCCCCTAGAAAACAGCAAAATACAAACAAAAATGAATTCAAACCTAGACAGTGAAGCTCAACACCTTTGATGCTTATAGATAAGAAAACTGCTGTGAAGTGCAACAGCAAGAAACAACTTTTAGAGGCCTCACCGTGACCACCACCAATCCCCTAGTTTCTAGGCAATTAGTCTTTTTTACTTAGTGGTAACAAATAGTCAGCTACCAGCCACAAGATATCTTTAATAATGGTTAAAAAAAAAACATAGTAAGTTCTCTGTATCGCTCACCCTTCACTACACAGCCACCTCTCCTCATTTAGTGGTGTGTCTGATATCAAGCCAAGCCTGCAAATGAAAAACTCTCAGCCTTGAGAGGAGAAATAGAAGAAAGACCTCTTGGAGCTGCACCTCATCAGGTTAATGAGGCTGCCAAGGTGCCTCTCGCCTGGGCTGGTCAGGTGTGCTCTGGTCTTTCCTTACAAATCCTGTGAGGACTCTTCATCTCCAGCTAACTATTCTGTGAGGCTCTGTGGTTTACAACTGCAGTTGAAACCAGAAGGAGCCTGTGTACTATTTCCAGCTTGGTTGTGGAACTTCTGGTGAGAAAGTGCATTTTTTATCTTGGAAACCCTGGCTTTAAATCTGAATCAGCTGTGAACCCTAATTCAGTGTTAAATTGTGCTTGTCTTTTTTTAGTTAGTATTATCACCTGTCTGTTACTGGCATATCAAAGAGATGTTGTCTGTCATCAAAAGTGGCTCCTGCCTTGTAGTTTCATTAAGGTAGGCAAGACAGCCTGCCATGTATCAGCTAGGAAAAAATCAGGAAGAAACTCAGGCCTACGGTCTAAGCACAGTGCTTGGGATGAAGCTCTGCTACGCTCTTAGTTGAACTTAAAGTAACATTTTCATATCACTGAGAAAATCAGTTAATGTCCCTGAACCTTCTCCTCTGGAATATCATCTCCATGTTGAACATAAAGCCATTGTCCCCAGTTACCCATCCCTGCAGGGCGGACCATGTTTGCACAGTGCTTTGTAAACCTATGCTTATAAGAATTATCTGCTGGCACCCAAGTCAGAAGCCATAAGTCATTCCACACCCTCCAACCAAGAAATTGGATTTTACTGACATCCCTGGGAATGTTCTCTCTGGCTTGAAGCTGTTCTTATTTAGGTATCGTAAGTGTGTCCTGTTGCCAGTATTGTTTTATGGCCAACACTATTGCTATAGCTCTATAAATCTGCAGATGCTCTGCAGCAGGAGTGTAGTGCCAAAAAACTGCAGAGTTCTCTGCTCTGCTTCCAGTTTGGGAACACACACTGGAGCAATACAGCTAGACAGATGTGGCATCCTGAACACCTGATAAAACCTGGTAACTGGAGAGGGACTTCTGAATATCTCTCAACTGAAATGACTGTTTTGTTTGCTATGTTATAGCAAATAAATGAAAAATAAATAGGAGATGTTGCATATTAGTATTTCTAGGACCTACACCCAGAAGAGGTATTGTTGACAGTCACTGGGGGTGTCTGTGTCTTCTCAGTCTTCCTTTCCTTCCCTGTCAAATCAGCTACCAGGTTTACTTTCCTCTGTGGCATGGAGAGGGTAGCAGCGTGCTGGGGGAATGCTTACTGCAGGAAAAACAGCCCCTTCACGGAGCAGAACAAAGAGAACATCAACCCAAGCTGATGGGGCCAAAGGGACTTCGCAGTGCTGCAAAACCCACCTTCCCATCTGTGCAACAACTGCAGGAGAGAGCTGGGAACCCCGGGGATGCTCTCTTGGCACCCTCCCAGGTTCTCAGCTGGCTGCTCTGCTCCTGCTTGGTGTGAATGAGAGAAACTGGCTTCAGATGCTATTCTGCCTCTTTCCAAAACCCCGCAGTCTGGCAGGAAGGGACGTGCTTTTGCAGGGGGAACTCAAATTTATTCAGTACAATTCAGCCTGCTGCAGAGGACAGCTCTTGTAGAGCAGGTGGCAGCAATACCTACAGTAGCGCTGCAGCAATAATTAGCATTATGCCAAAAGCCATAACATGGCCTCTCCTAGGCCAGTCTGCTCCACTAACCACTGCTCCCACCCACAGCAGCTGCGTCCCCATCCCACCACCTGCTGCAGGCCAGCTGAGCAACTTTGTGCCAGTCTAACCCTCGACCATTCCATCTTCCCCAGCACAGCATCTGCCAGGCAGGACAGCATTCCTCCCAGGTCAGGTACTAATGGATAGCAACAGTCCTGTCCATGGAGCTCCTACCTGCCCGAGAAAATGGAAGGGGAAGAGGATGGAGAGTTTCCAGAGCTGTACTGACACCAACTCTGTGTGTCATGTGCTGTGGCCATGGGATTTTGCCCTTGGGCTGGCTCTTAAATGACTGCTCAGCAGGAGTGGGCTACTGTCTGGCCTTGCAGCTCACAGCGCAGGAGGGGAGCTGGAGAGAGCGGCTGTTCCACTGCTGAGATGGGGACAGTGGGTTGTTATTATTTATGTTGTGGTGCTGCCTAATATGTTCTGGGTGCATTCCAAAGGCAGAGAGAAACATGGGTCCTGCTCTGGAGAGCCATCTATAATTGAAAGAGCAGTCAGTGCATTATCCAAGCTGCAGGCTCTCCAAACAAGCCATTCCTCCCATTCAGAGGATTGTTTGAGGCTGAAGGGAGTGCTGGGGATCATGCAGACCACCCCAACTACTGTCATGGACTGGGATTTATTTAATCTTCCCAGAGCAATGGCTGGAAGCTTAGAAGAGATTCCACAGTGTCCCCTGATAGTTTGTTCCAATTGCTGTAACTCTTCTTGGAATGATGAGGTTTTTTCCCTAATATTTATACTAAATGTTCCCTGCTGCAGCCTCAAGCCATAACAGCATTTTCTGTCATTTTACTAATGAGAGTATTTGATGTGTGCTCTTCCTCAGAACATCCCTTAATATATCTGAGCACAGCCAGCCTGTCTCCTCTGTGGTACGAACTATCCCAGGGCTCCCAGCGTTTCCTCAGAGGCCACAGCACTTTCGTGGGTCAGTGCACAGCTCCAGTCAGCTCGCCTGTCTTCATCTCAGCTGGTACAAATGCACGCTAAACACTGAATCTTTCCCTGACTTTCTTAATAAGTTCCACATGGCCAATTCTCTCCACGCCTCCAGCATTCGGGCCCTCTGAGCTCTTTGCACACCACCACTTAGGAGCCTTTACAGCCATTGACACAGTGAGGGACTCTCGAGTTGTAATTGGGCTCTTTTGTTACTGATGCAGAGAGATAACTGGGGATCCACAAGGTGCTCCAGAAAAACAATGATGAAACTCAGACTGCATCCAGAAGTGCTGTGGGTGGAGCATTATGCCACACTCTCTCCATTCTGCTGCACTCATTTCTCTGCATAAGGATGAAGAAATGCAATGTGATGGCCTGCTCACATAGACCTGGAAAATCAAACTCTTAGACAAAGCCAAATAAACTCAGAAGCAAATAGATTACATTATTCATGAACTGGGGAAATATATTTTCTCTCAATTTCTCCTTGTCTCTTGTGGGTAACAGGTAAAAGCATACATGTTGTGGTTTCAGCAGTGAAAAGCAAATTAATTATGTATTGCGAGTCTTCCTGGGTAAAGCCTTTCAGAACCATTTTCTAATCTCTGGTGCACCAGTGAAGCCCCTGGAAAGGAGCTCAATTTCTGGGAGCATCGTGTAGCTGTGCAAGACCTTTCATTGGTGTCGGAGCACGCAGAATCCTAATTCTCTCTGAAAGTACTGGTCATCATTAGCAAACAACTGGCTAAACTGCTGCAGCAGCTGCCTGGGTCTTCTGCCCTGGATACAGCTACCTATCTGGGATTTTACCTAGAGTAATCAGCAAAGACTAGACGGATGAAACCAAGGCTGCACTTGCTGGTGATTTATCTTGAGAGACATAAATCAATGAGAAAAGGAAAAGAAAAAAAAAAAGAAAGGGGGAAAAAAAGAATCCAAGACAAAAGATCTGTAAAGAAAGATGTTTTGCAGACTTTTTATGAGATTTCAGGTAGCCTTCCTTAATCCTGACTCAGAGAAGTCATGAATATTCCTGACTCTAGGAGGACAGAGTTATGTTGCATAATGGTATTCTCTTTGAATTTTCTCTCTGAAATGCATGCATGGACTTCATTGATGTTCTGGCCTTGCCACAGTGTTTAGTACTCATACAAAAGAAGTATTTGCTTTTGTTAGTTTTACCTGGCTTCCCTTGGCGTCCTGAATCACATCCTAGGCAAGCTTATAGTCACTCAATCAGGAATAATCAGTGACTTTAAATGACCATTAGGCTTAAGTATTTAGGAAGAGCAGTCAGTTAATAATCAAGATCTAGAGGATATTCCCTCGATTTATTTCCAGGGCCTGCTTTGAAATTCCCCATGCATTAAGGGCTTGCAGAGTAGCCTAATGATTAGAGAAGCGTAGTTCAAACCTAATAATTAGAGAAGCATAATATCACAAAGCCTGGTATTTCTTCCCAGCTTAGTACCAATGTGTCCATATAAACACTGTATATTGCACTTGGCTGAGCACCCCAGGTGAATCCCATTTTTGCCATGCTGTCCTCCAGCTACAGAAGCAGGTTCATACCCCACAGGGCTGCTGGGAGCCTTTGCCAGCTGCTGTGTACATCACCATTTGCAAAACTAAGTGTTTACATTGTGCAATATTTCACAAAGAAAACTAGACCTCAGCACATAATCCCAAACCACTGGCTTAACCTGGAGGAGACTGGAAGCCTTTAAGGGGGGACAGCAAACAACTTTGTGACCAACCACAACAGTATCATGGCCATCATGATGACACGGATCAAAGGACAAGTGGAAGAGGCAGCTGTGGGCACTCACAGAATATCCGCTCTGAGGACAGGGAGATGAGGAACCTCGCAGGGACCACATGTGCTGTGACATGGCAGGATTCCCGAAATGCCAAGGCAAATCAGACAGGCTGTGCAGTCAGCACAACCAGCAGAGCCAATGCAAGCCTTCCACTTTGGAAGAGGAAAGCATGCTGGAGTTTGGGTAGCCCCAGGGCCAAGAGGCTGCAGCTGCCTCACTGATTTTTGCCCCGGGTTAAGGCTGACAACTGCGAAAACATTCCACGACCTTGCTGTTCTTTGCAGAGTTTGTCACTCAAAGGCAGCATTTGCCAGGACTCAGAGGAAATCACAGACTCACTGTTTCAAACACGGGGAGCAAAATGAAAAGCCACAGCTAAAACAGCTGCTTCCTTCAACCTCCCTGAGCCCTCGGGTGGAGACCAAAGCAAGTTGCTTCCCCTGTTCTCCTCACTGGCCTAGAGGATGGCCCTCACACATGCTATTAATTCTTAGTAGGGAGGAGCTCCTGAGGGACCTCAGGTGAAATTGGTGGTAATCCAAAAAAACTCTTAAAAGTGAGGTTTCAGCAACAGTTTTTATGCTGTACTAGAATGAAATGAGATGTGTAAATCTTCCCTGGATAATAAGTTTATCCTTTGCTGAGAAAAGACCCCATCCCAGGTGAGTGCCTTCACAGCTGGGCAGAACCCCGAGGTGCCAGAGCTTTTCCAAATCAGGCTGTAGCATTATTCTTTCAGTTTCCTACAAAGAAGATGTCCCAGGGGTTCAAAGCAGGGAGTGCCACCCCACTGTGGTGTACAATCATGGGGGCTCTTCTCTCCTTCCCTTCAGATTGCAAATGAGAAACTTTCCCAAGAGCGTGTTAGCTGAAACTCCCCTGGGAGAGCTGGTGGAGAACATTGACAAGTACTTAACTGGTGACTGGGCAGAGATAGAAAATGAGCCCTGAGATGTTCTGATGGGAGCATATTTAGAAAGAGCATTGGGTGTCTCAGGTATCTTCAGATCAAACAAGAAAGGGAGGTTTAACTGCATCCTTATGTTAGGTGACCCATCACTGAGGGCAGCGGGCTCAGAAGTGAGCCTTCAGTTCACTAAAATTCTTATTCAGCTGCTTAGATCCTGAGTGGGTTATTTGAGAGCGTGCAAACAAGTTGAAATAGGATGGGAATGAAACCCAGATTCCCTGTGTCCCAAGGTTCTATTTACCAGATCCTCGTTCCTCGCAGGCACAGTGCATGTGACTCATATCTAGTGTCAGAAGTGAACCAACATACCCCAGTAAATGACAGAATGTTTCCAGACCTACGGTGACCTAAAGTTCCTCAGGATTTCAGCCTCCCTAGGACGGAAGGCAGAGCAAGGACAGACAATATGGACAACTGTGCAGGAACATTCCTCATTCATCACAGAGAATCCTTCCATAAAGTGACCAAATGTCTCAGAAACAGATGATCTACTTCTGAACAGTCACTCCAGGACTGCGCTTTTCTGTCGGAAGCCTGAAAACATCTCAAATTCCTGGGCTAAACATATATTTTCAGTAGATTATAACAATACTATTGACCAGTTCATGCCCTTCCATTTCCGTGCTGATGTTGATCTTCAGCTTAAATAGGTTTTAACACCCTGGTTCTGTGTGCCAGAACAACTGTATCCCATCATAGCCTCACCTTATTGGGCAACTGACAACTTCTCTTCAATCTTTTTTGAGATTACCATTTCTCACCTCCCCTCCAGCCTGCTGCCTTCCCATTTTTTCCACTTTTGTGGTAATCCTAAATTTCTTAAGCTCTATTAAAAATTCCCCATCCTTTATTGTTTCACTGAAGTTTAGACAGATGTGATCTACCCCATCTCCTTTGTCCAGATCAGTTATCTTATCAAAGAAAACCATGAAGTTAGTCAGACATGATTTATCCTTTATCAACACTTGTAGTTTATCTCATTTTTCCATTTCTTCCTTGTATTTAATTATTGTTTCTTTCAATAATTGTTCTGATAGCCCTGTATGCCACAGCAGTCAGAGTGATCAGTTTTTAATTTTCCAGATGGCTTCCTCCCTCCATTTTAAGTACAGGTACTACATTTTCTATTCTCTAACCATACAGCACTACCTTTAAGTTGATGAATTAGTTAAAATATTTTCTAACAAACTTGAAGTTTTATGTGCCAGGTCTCCCAAATTTGGAGGGTAAAGATGTTTTGGTTCCCCATCACAGGTCAGTTAAACACCTTGTGTTTTCTTTCCCATTAGCCACTCTGCATTTTTTCCACATTCAGTATCTTTAAAAGGTACCTATTACAAGTTTGGGTCATCCCTGAACTCCTTAAAGAAAAAAAAAAAAAAAAAGGGTATGCCCACCATTTTCTGCATCAGATCATTGTTACTGGGTCTGCAAATCTGACTTGTCTCCCCTTCTCCTCCCTTGTATTTCCTCCTCTCTGTTTTTAAAAGCAGAGGTAGGAAAACACTCTCTGTATCTCCAACAAACTTCCTTTGCTGTCTGTCTGTTCATATGTGCTTAGGTCACCCGACATTTGTATCGAAAGAGAGTAGAGTAACTCCTACAGCAAGCAGGAAAAACTGATTCTGATTATCCATTCTGACAGGAAAGAAATGTTCTGGCTGCTGACAGTGCCTCCCTGGAACACTTCTGGCCTGTCCCTAGGGAGAGCATTTTTAGCGCTATAAGTTGAAGCCAGTGTTGTATTAGATAACTATTTAATTTCAGCTGTATGTGTAATAACATCAAGAAAAGGTCCTGAAGTGAGAAATGCAAATCATAGTCTCCCTCTTTTAATTCCAGCTCCAGGATCTTTGAGAACACCCTGTCCCTTTCCCTACTTAGAAGCTTTATTCATAAGTGGCCTTCACTCAGTTCAGATGGGTTTGTTGCCAGATGTTTCCACAGGCAAGATTGCTTTCTAACCTCGTTCTAATAATAAATATGAACACTGCTTTCACAGTACCTTTCAGCATGGGAATTCAAAGTGTTTTAAATATGTTGAGCATTTTAACAGCAATGAAGAACAAATTTTGTAAAATGGTTTAACCTTGAAGGGGAGATGAAAATTAACACCGGGGGGAGTACAAATATAAGGGGATAGCTTTGGCTTTCTGATGCGTGACAACCTCTGTAACATCTTTGGACAAACCTCACCTTTAATAGCCTTTTCCAAGCTCGTGGTGGTGCTACAGAGATCCCTTCAGCCAGAAAAGATGTTTCCTGGAGAGCAGTTTATATAAATGGGCTCCATGCAGCTGCTGAACACCAAATGTGAATACATATCCACCAAAACAAGGGAAAATATCCCGTTTGGATTCTGCTATGGGAGTTTCATTGCTTTCCTGCTGCATTTTACTTACTGTACAGTGAATCCATTAAACTGATGTTTGCTCCCAAGGTACACCCAAGAGCTTCAGGGAAGATAGAGTCTAGGAGCTCATCTGGCATAAGAACGTTCTTGCTCTCTGCCAGGCTTTTCCCGGGTAACAATCCTATCAGCAGTGCTGCCCTGCTACCACAGTGATCTGGCTCTGAGTTCACCTGCCCTCAACGTCCTTCAGTAGTGAAGGCCTGGTTTCTTCAAATCTTCCTTATCCCAGAGAAGATGTGATGTGTGCCTAGAACATGCTGGCAGAGGAAAGACTTTTTCCCAGCAAGGTGTGATGGCTCAAGTTGACCAGAAAATTTCTCTCTCTTGGGGGACAATGTGTGAATGAGGAGCAACCCAACATGCATTATACCGGAAACTTTTTACACTGATCCAATGCTTTGGAAACACTGCAAGTTATTTTTTTGGGCAGCACAGCATTTGGCGTCAGTGAACTGCCTCTCCTGCGGAAAGGAAAAAGTTTGGAGCCCTAACCCATGCTGTAAGCTGCAGGACTCCCAAATCTGTTTGGTCTCTTGGATGTGCAGATGGGACCATGGAAGCTCTGGGAGCATGCAGAGGTACTTGGGAGTTCAGCATGCAGAGGTACTTGGGAGATGCAGACCCTCAGTACCTGCCTGGCTTTCTGCCAGTCATAGTAGCAACCAGGCACAGATCCAGGGGAATTTAGCCTGTATTTCAGAGAGAATTTATTCATTTAGATGAAACAGAAGTTGTTTGTTTTCAGTTAATCATTGCTTTCCGATGAAGAAAACATCTTGTCAGAGAATTCCCAGCAAATTCACTTTCTAGATTTCAGCAGAGAAGCTCAAAACCAGCTTGGATGCCCTCTTCCACCTCTGCTCACAAAGCTCTTCAGTAGTCTTTGCCCCTGTGAAGGTCCCATGGGGGCACACGGGCCTTGCCACAGTCCAGTGGCACTGGAGAACACAGAACCCATGGAGAGGAGACACACTTTGAAACTGGGTTGTGGTTTAGCTTCTCTAGCTCATTCCCTCATCTTTTTTTCCTGCAGCATGTATTCCTGCCTTAAAACATCATTTTCTCTTCTATCTCCCTCCAGAAGCACAGTGGCATGGCTGGTCTACTCTTCTCTGAGATAGCCAATTGGCTGGAGACCTCAAAAGTCAGAAAGTGTTGGCAGCTGCCACAATTTTGTCACAAGTTTCTAAAATCTGGTTTTCATACAGCTCCAGCAACCAGACCAATGTGATAAATATACATTTTCACTTTCTTTCACTTTTGATCCCTCATGATAGTAGAAAAAAGATGTGATAATTGAATGGCAAAAATGAGAGAAAATAAAAAAAGAGAGAACTCCAGGTCCTGAGCCTGCTAGTCTAAAGAAATAAGGCTTGCAAAGGTCTCAAAGGCAAGAACTTCATACAGTTTGTGAAAATAAACAGGTGCTGAGTGATAGGGACACTTAGTTCTCTCTGAGGGGAAGCTGTAGCAGCATTCAAACTGTATTAGACACTCGAACACAGGTGAAAATCCACCAGAGTCCATTAGTTCTTGTGCTTATGGAAACACTTCTTTTCCATGTCAGTATTTTGAATTCGGTTTTCCCATATCAAGGAAGGCAGATTTTCAACCTTTTAAACAGTCAGCAGCAGAGATGGCGAGAGCTTGCTTTTTTTTTTCCACAATGTCAGATTGAAGTATTTAATAAGAAAAGATTTTTGTTGAGCTCAACAAAAACGCTTAAAAAAGGGAGATGTTAATGCAATTAGAAAATATAAACTGAATATAACTCACTTCCTCTCTTGGGGGTCATGGTTTTCTCTGCCCACAGGTTGTCCTCCCCAGTCTTTTGTGAAATGTAAGGTAGGCAGAGCATAAGCCATGAGTATATACTTTAAAAAATTAAAAAAATATATAAAAAGCCCACTGTGGCTTGACTCCATAAAGAAGAAAAGGTAAAAAAGTGTCCAGAGTTTGTTTTTTCCTTAACATCCCCCTATGGGAAATCACACCAGCTCTGTAGCACTTGTAAGGGCAGACTCCTTGCTTTAAGCTAGGCAAAGATTTGGTGCTGTGTGTTTCGCCCTTTGAGTGTGGGAAAACACCATGGGGGGAAAAAAGTGTTAGTGCTTTCCATTTCTTGCATTAATCCCTCAGCCTGCAGAGCTATCATTATCATTCAAATAAAATGATAACAAAACCAGCCATCTGCTTAAAAAGGCCAGGCTGGTCATAAATCCACTGGATCCCTTAGATTTAAAAAAGGGGAAAATGCTTTGAAGCAAAGAGGCTCTTATGCAATGCCGGCCCCCTCCCTGGGAGTGCTGAAACCTTTAATCACCTAAGGAGGGGGGGATGCATCGAGGCCTGGGAGCCCCGTGTCAGTATTATTCCTCTTACATAACATCCTGCTTTATTTGCTGATTGAATGGGCCTTATTTTTTTCTTTTTTTTCTTTTTTTTCTTTTTTTTTTTTTTTAAACTGAACTTGTCCCTCAGATGCCAAAAAAGCTTAGTGGTGAATTGCAATCTCTCCAGAAGAAAAGCATACCTCACCCACAAGCAAGAACAAAACAGCATGACAGATTGAGATTTGCTATCTAAAACCAAACAATCATTAACAACAAATAATCCAGCAAGGAAGGTACAGCAAGCACTGGGCACCTTCCTGACATAGAAAATTAGGGCCAGCCTGGCAGGACAGAGACACCGAGCTCCTCCTCTCCCACAAACCTGAATTACTCACTACATATTTTCTTCACCCTCCTGCGGGGAAAATGTTTTATTGATAAGGCCTCTCCTAGGCTTGTGATTACCCCCAGGGCTAAGTGAGATTTGAAGCTGGTCGGTTTGACATCATGTCTAGACAGTCCCTTTCCTTGGCAAACACTCAGCGTACCTGAGAACAGACCAGTGAGCCCAATAAAGTGCAAAACTGGCCAGGAGGAACCTTTAGGGACATGTTGGGCACACTGAGGAGGCTGCACAGAGACACTTGGAGGTGTGTGTAGCACAAGGAGTCCTCTAACATGGGTGCACTCACAGCTCTGCGCTCTCCTGTCCGGGTACACAGCTGGGCCCAGGCTGACATCATTAAAGCAGCATCCATGTTTCCTGCAAGCAGACACACCAGCACAGCCATGCGCACAGCAGCAAAGCTGCCCTTGGTGCCTGCACACCCCAGGAGTGCCAATGAGGCACCGCCCCGTGTCCCCACAGAGGAGACTTGGCAGGGCTGCCTTGCACCAAGATCCATGTGGCACCTCAGCTCTCTGCCCTGGGCCTGTTGCATGGGTATCTGAGCTGCTAGGGAAATCTGGAGGTTACAACCTGGTGCTTTAACAAGAACGAGCTCAGAACCAGTTTCCCTTAAAACACAGCAGCTCTGGATCACCTGCCCATATCTGGGAAGGGAAGGAACTATGTCTTCCTTTCAGTGAAGGCTCCAGTCCCTCTTCCAGCCCTCTGGGCTCTGTGATACACACATGTAGAGGCTCTCTCACAGTGGGTGAGAGAGCAAACACCACATTTGTACGTGAAAACAGACCTGGCCTTTCCCTGACTTCTTCCAGGGTTAGTGCATCCACAAGGATGAGTGCTTGATCCATCAGCCCGGCACACAGGTCTCTCTTCAATCTCTGTCCCTGGTACAAAAGGAGAGGGTGGAGACCTCGAGGTTCCTCCAGGACAGCCAGGCACTACGACTGCCCTTGCCATCTTTTAGGCTCACATGATAAAGCTGCTGCCTGCAGACCAAGCCCATGCCAACTGAATTGTTGTCTGGGCCAACGAACACCCACAGGGCCCAATCCCTTTTGTGCTCTCCCTCTTTGAACTGGGTAGAAATCATCTCTGTGAAAACCTCTGGTATTTTTAGGCCAAAGCTGAGCTGCCTGAATGGCTCATGGCTGCTTGCCTGCCTGCCCCTTGGGAATAGGGCATGCAGAAGGCAGGGAGGAAAAGGCACGGTCACACCATCGTGTTTTGCAGCTGTCCTCAGCTGCCTGGGTGCCACAGAGACCCTACAGGCAATTTATTCCACAAATAATATAGACCTGAAGAATCCCTACGTAAAGGAGAAACTCAAATGTTGCTAAGAGCCACGTTTGCTTAAAAGTGGGACCGAAGACCTGAGAAGAGCTTCCCTCTGGTCCTGGTTAGCAGCTGGCTGGCTCAGCTGAGCATCCATCACGCAGCAAAACGCGATAATTGTCTTGCTCTGTGCTCTCCAAACCTGCCAAGTGTGGCCAATGCCCACTGTTAGCAAATCCCACCCTCATTATCTGCTCCCCATTCTCGTCCTTCCGAGGCGCCGGGCTCTGGAGTGCGCAATTAAACACCCGCCATCCCGTTGCTCCTAGGCCAGTTTGTCATCGCCAGCATTTGTTTGGGAATGTTTGTTGGGAAGCACATGGTGGCAGGGTCAGTGGATGTTGTTGAGGTTTTTTCCTCTTGTGCCTGGGGGCCAGAGAGCTTTGTGTGTTTCTCAGTATGTTAAACTCAATTAAAAAAAAATTAAAAAAACAACATCAGGATAACTTAAAGCAGATGTGAACACAAGCCTGAGACCCTTCTGAGCACAAACACAGCCATTTCATTGCAGTTCCAAAAGGCTTTTCTGGCAAGCCTCCCCCCCATGTCCTACATTCTTTCATTCCAAGGAAGACAAACAATTCAAACTGGAGCAGCAAGGCACGTTTTTCAAATAAACAGGTTCCCTCAAACAGTTTTTGCCTTTGTGTCACCCCAATACCCATATCCCTCTCTTAAAGGATCTTCTAGGTGATCTAAATGACAATTTGTGTCACACCTTCCATTTAAAGGGTTCAAAGCACCGCACATAGCCCATGTGAGCCTCTCACATGGAAGTGTTTTCACCTTCATATGCCAACACAGTATCTTCATGACCCGAAGTTACAGAGAGAATCTGTTATACTTGTGGAGGCTAAAACTGGAAATCCTGTCGAGTCTTGCACTGCTGGAAGAGGAACATCCCTGGAATGTGAAGGGCACTACTTGCTGGTGACTGGGGATCCTTTGAAAAAAAGGTTGAGTGGTCATTTCTGCTCATCAACACCAGGTCTGTGGTTTTAAACAAATAAACAATATTTTACCTTACAGGTCTTTCACTGGCTCAACCAGAGGGAGATTTTTGGACAGAAGTACAGTCTATAACACGTTACCTGATTCCCTTGTTACCTTAATTCCATCTCTCATTTCTCCCTGTGTCCCTTAGACCAGCAGCTGCCTTGTCCAAAGTCAATCATCCCTTCCTTCTAGTTTCTAAGTTTCATGCTTACTTCACCGGCTACTTTTGAGTCTGGCTGTGACTTCTGTGGCTAATTCCTGGACTAATTCCTGGACTCTGCTCCAGCCCTGCTCGTGAATTCTCTTCAGCTCCACATTGCTCCACCTGTCTCTTGATGAGAAAAAGCAAGGTCACGTCTGGGAGGATTTTAGTATTTCAAAGTTTTGGTTCATTATGTTTTCCATATTCTCCTCTGTGAGAAAGAACAGAGGTTGTCTCTGGAGAACATCAGGAGATGGGTGGAGACAGTTCCAAAATCTACACCTGGGATCCTCTTTCTCCTGGACCTTCCCCATACAAGGAAACAAAACTGAGGCAGACACAGCTCTAGCCTGCTATGCACAGAAAGCACACAGCCAGTACTGGCAATTTCCATTTCAAATCAAGATTATTTGGAAATATCCTGGGCTGCCCTGTGTGGTCAATTTGAAGAATTTCCTACGTCCTCCAGTCAAATGGCATGTACACTACTAAAACCGATTCTAAATAATACATAGTAGATGTAATAAATATAATAGCAGGTAGTAAATAATAAATAAAAGATAATAAAATTGATTATTTCTCACAGAATAAATAAAGAGGGATTAAATAAAAAGGAATGCCTTCTGCAATGTGAGGACGAACGAATGGCTCGAGAACCAACAGGAGGTCAATCCCTTGGTGAACACTTGCAAGCCATACCACTTTCTCCCCCACTACAACTGCTTCATCCCAAGTTGCAAAGCTGAATTACTTAGGAAGACACGGGTACAGATGTGATGATCAGTGCAATGGGAGCCAAATGGCTCCAGTGGTAGGGGTGAAGCAAGAGAAATTAGATGGCCTTCCCAGCCCAGCCCTTACAGGAGGTGCGTTGTTGCATCCTCTAAAAACAGAAATGTCTGCTTCAGCCTCCTAATAGGATTTCATATTCCTCATGAGCTTAACATGGGAAAATATGTACAAAAATAAATCGATCATTACAAATCACGATGATGAAAAATCTTTAAATCTCCCAAATCCTTCTAAATCCCTTTACAGGATTCTGTATTTCTCACAGTAAGTTCCTTCAGTTAATTTTGCCACTGAGTTAAGGTACCCAGAGGAGAAATTAAAAAGCTGTGCTTGAAAAACATTTTTCTTTCACTGCTGGACTTTGTAGGACCTGAAAAACCAAGGGACAAGCACCCCATATCAAGGACAGCTGCATAAACTTCCTGAGCACAAGAAATTAATCATAATAAAAGGCTGTTAAATTTTTTTTAATGCAGTTAGGTACCAAAGATAAAAGGGTTGTTTCCCAGAATCGTTCCTGTTTGGCACAGTTCCTGATTGCTTAGATGAAGAACTTTTATTATTGAGCTTTTCATAACCTCTAACCTCAAAATCTGGGGAATGCCTTACATGGAAAATACAGAACTCAGTAAAATTGCAAGCATTCCTGGCTTTGGTGTTCCCTCACACCAATATTCCTTCTACTCTTCAGCAACTCACCCCAGGGCCATGCAGGCAGCAGTGTCTGAAGGCTGCTCCCAAGCTGACTCTTGCTAATAGAAATAATTCTGAAAGTTGGGTGGGACTGAACCAAGCAAAGTAAATCACTATTTAAGCCTACCCAGATTTGCCTCTACTTGTATAAGATCGTGAATTGAGTGCTTAAGGATTTCAGGCTTCTCCCATATTGATTGATGTTTCAGATATTCCTGCTTTCAGTGCTCAAAAGCTGTTTGCTGCCAATATTGATGGTGTGTTCTCTACATGGTTCTACAACACAAGCCTGTTCTGCTGCATGGATGGAGAGGCCATGAGAGTTCAGGGCTTCTTGTCTGGAGCCAGCTCCACAAAGTGGGAACAGCAGCCTGACCCTGGGCAGAGCAGTGTCTGCTCACCCACCAGGTTCCAACTGAAGCTGGTGCACGAAGCAGGAGAAGAAGGAGGAGAAATGCTCTCCTGCTGCCATAATACAGCATGAGCATGAACACTGCAGTCACTTTACACCTTTGTTCACCCTGAAATTTCAAGCAACAGGGAAATGAAACTAAACTGAGAATCAGGCAGAAGGGAGTCCTGCCCTGTTCTGGCTGGAGCAGCACAGCTGGGATGTCATCAGTTGACGTCGGAGGGCTCATGGCAGCAGCTGCTCCTGAGGCAGGAAGGTCAGGAAGCGGCCTCCATCCCCATCTGCCAGAGCTGTGTCCTGTCCCAAGCTGTCACTGCATTAGTATTATTTCATCACGTACCAACGCTGCCTCTAACTCCAAGCTCATCCCATAGGATGAGGCAGAAAAAAAAAATTATACAGAGAGAAAATAAATTTTAAGGATACACTTGATCTGTGATGGCCTTTAGCATCAAAAAGAAACCTAAAACTATTAAGTACAAGAGGGGAAACTGATATTTGGGGATGGAGGAAGACTTACAGCTCAATTCTACAGGGCATTCACTCAGAGGACAGTCCCTTTGAAATTATCATGCAAATCTGGAGGCTTTTCAGCACTTTCAGCTAAATCCTTCAGGCTTGTGCACACAGAGAGGTTAATTTGGTTTCAAGCAGTATGGGTTAAAAGCAGAACAGTTATTCCTGATTAATTCCCTCTGTGATCACTTCTATTTTGGAATAAAAATGCCTAAATAGCTAACTCTGAACCAACCCAACTCATCCCCAGCCTGGTTTAGGTACATTGAGAGTCAGTCAGTCTTTTCCACCTGACAG
This sequence comes from Pachycephala philippinensis, assembly GCA_013397055.1. Classification (NCBI taxonomy): domain Eukaryota; kingdom Metazoa; phylum Chordata; class Aves; order Passeriformes; genus Pachycephala; species Pachycephala philippinensis. The sequence continues at coordinate 375,351 of VWZT01005484.1, forward strand.
TGTTTGTAAAGACGTTTGGCTGGGAAGAGCCAGGAATTGCTTCACAGGCAATTGCTTCAAACTTTTACTAGGTCAGAAAAAGCGCCTTAAAATATGGGATATTTCCTAGATGAGACTCAGATATCAATTACATCATTAACAAGTTCAGGATAATTCTGTTCTCTTCCATGAGCCAACTTTTGATCTAACCCACAATAAGAACTTGACCACTGACTTTAGAGGAAGTTTTTTCAGGAACTGTAGGAAAACAATATTATCAGACCTTCAGCAATGATTCCAGGGGAGTCATTCACACAGGAAAGGGTGACAGAACTGACCCTTTATTTCCATGTAAGTAGTTAAAATATTGTCAGTTGGAAAGAAAGTTTTATAGGAGGGAAAGCATTGAAGGTCTTAAGTTGCTTGTAATTTACTTTTTTATCTAGATTTTTGTTTAATCTGTTATAACAAGCAGTGAAATGAAAACAGTGAGAAATCCAAACATTTCACCAGTCAGGAAACTAAAAGTGCAGAGAGACCTTGACCACTGAAGAGCAGCTGAAAGGAACATTAGAGCACAGCCGAGAACAGCTAAAACTGGAGGTGAGGAATCAACAAACTACCTGTGGGTTCAGGGGATGCTCTGGGGGCTTCAAATGGAAATATCTTGAAACTGGCCCCTGGGCTGCAGTGAAAACATTGCCTCCACTCCTGCCTTCTGCTCAGGAGCGATGCCTGCACTGGCCACATGCAAATCTGTGTTTCTATAAATCATCAATTCTCCCCTGCAGGATGCAGACACTTCCAAAAGGGAGCATGGCAGCTCTGCAGGTGCTTACGGCAACACTGCAGGGCAGGACAAAGAAATAAAGTAAAGGACAATTATCTAAGACAGAATATCTGGTCCTGTAGCAACTCATGCAGACAAACTCCAGCAAAACATCTCACTCCTCCTGCCCTGCAGGCAGAACTTTCACCTACCAAATTCACATCCCACTCTCACCACAAACTCTTTCCCAAAACCATGCCTTGCCCAAGCTGATCTCAGAGAGACTAATCCTGAAAACTACCTTTATAAATCTCCATGTACTGGATAAAGAAACGAGGAATTAATTACTTGACTAAAGTAAATGGGTAATAATAAGGGAATCTTAAAAAGCTGGAAGTCTTAGTCCAAAGCACCTTTCAAGTTTCTGCTGTCAGTCTCATCCTGGCTTGCTGCTGTGTCCTTCAAGACTTTGGAATTGTTAATAATCTACATCAGTTTACAGGTTCTCAGGTCAGGAAGATTAGAATAAGAGGTAGATCAAGTAACATGAAAAGTAAAAGTAGGATCTTTGGGCAGTAGACACCATATAAATATTAGACCCATCAGTTGCTGTTATTTACTGCTTGTGAAGCACAGCAGGGAACACAGAATAGGGCAAGAGGGGGTTGGTCACCAGGCTGCAAGTGGACAGAGTTGCCAAGCTATAAATATGCTGATGTATTTTTACACTTGTTGTGGCAAAGTCAGGATGGTCGTTGTGATGCTGGAACATTGCTGGGGCTGTTTTCTAATTATAATTAGATTCTGTTACTTTTCCAGTGTCATTATCAGAGACACAGTCATGTGTGCTTGCTTTAAAATGCTGCTGGCCCTGCTAATTATTCTGGGCACAAGGGAAGTCCACAGGGAGAGGGGAAATAATTCCAGTCCCAGGAGCGCCTCCTTCAGATGGTGGGTACCACTCTGACACCATCATAGCCCACAGCAGGGACACGCTACAGGACGCCGTGACTGATTTTTGGATGCCGATTTCAGTGAGCACCCCTCCAACAGGGTGCCCTCCCTCAGGGGGCTCTGGCAGCCTCTCTGCAGGTGCTCTTTCCTTGTGCTCACCTGCTGCTGCCCTCATGTCTGTAGGCTCTTTGGCACCTGTGGTTTCAGAGGCAGGATTTGAAAGCAAATGCACTGAAACATTTTCAGAATCCAAAAATAGATTACACCTGTCACTATAAAATGACTTGCTGGAGCAGCCACATTTAAACATCTGTGCCTTACCAGAGCATCTGATGCTGAAAGGGTTTTTCATTGTTTCTTGGAGCACCATTGTTCTGCATCTCACAAGTACTGCCACAGGGACCTTCCCAAACAAACTACAAGGAGCTGTGCCCAGGAAAAACAGGACCCTGGACTTTGTGGGTGTAGCTGATGTGCAGAGAGATTCCAGCTGAAAGCGCCAGAGGACTTACTGGGGCAGTTCCTCATCTACAAATCCACAGGAAAGTGGAATTAAATGATGGCAGCTAGGGAGAACCACACTGCCTCTGTTTAATCTTCCTATTAGGATAATACAACCAAGACAAGGGCAGGAAACAACCTGCCACACTGATACAACACTTCAGGACTATTTTTTTCTGGAATTCTATGCTACCAATTGTATTTCTGACATTAGGCAAATAGTAGGAAGAAAATGGAGATGGTTCTGTGCAAATGTGTGAACACTCCCAGAAGCTTTGGCCATTCAGCCCCAGGCACTGCTCTGCCTGATCAGGTTTGATTGATGCTCAGGTACCTCAGTGTGCACTTCGTCTCTTTCATACCAAGCCTGAAGATTCCAGATTCTGCATTTTACACCATTCCCAGGTGTGGAGTGGCCATCACTCCCAAGCTGTGGAGTGGCCTCTGCAACTGAAATATAAAGACTCGTGATCCATCAGACCCTGCAAACTTCCCTGTATTCGTTGAGATGTATCTTCAGATCTTACTCATTCCCTTATGTTTGCATCTGAATGGACTGTTGGAGCTTCAGAGGGGAAAAGCTTTCAAGATCATCAGTGGTACTGCTTTTATCAGCTGCAGACTCTTTACATGGTCTCTCTGTGTCGGAGGAAAAACTGAGTGACTTGACTCTTGCGCTCAAAATTCCACAATAAGTATTTATGGTTTTCCTTAATTCCACTGGCTTTATGTCCAGAAAAGAATGTGTTAGTGCCCAGTGTATGTCTTCCTTTGCTCAGCATCAAGCCCCAAGTTCTATTTTCCTTTTTATCAATAGCTCTTCCCCTTCCTGATGATGATTATGATACCTTTCAAACATTTGCAGATTGTTTTAAAGTCACCTTTTAATCACCTTGTACAGCCAGGGCATGTATACTTAGCTCCATTAATCTTACTTTATTTAGCTGCCATACTGCAAGGCAAGACGCTCCCATTAAATAACCCTTTACCTTCCTGGCTCTGTAGGAATATCAATTAGTCTCAGTCCCAGGGGGACTGGTCACCTCTGCAGCCCAGGGTGCTCCAGAGGTGTGTGCGGGCCAGGATGATGGAGGAGAGCATTTCACCCCGGTTTACAGCTTGGAAATATAGGGAGACCATACAAAAGAATCTCTTTTGTTTTTAGGAATACTATATACATCTTCTAAAGCAGGAAAGTTAATTAGCCTGGCTGCTCTGACAGTGTTTTCTCCTGGGAAAAAAAACTTGCACTCCTTCAGTGATCAGAACTTTTTAATCCTGGTGCCAAACGCATTTCTCTGAATTAATATTGGTGGAATGAAAAGGCTTTCTTCTCTGCTTCAGCCTTTTCTCCCAGGATAAATCTTTTTGGAATTTGCTTTACATATTGTGCTTTTGAATGTTCTCTTAAATGTTAAAAAATGACTGTGTGAGAATGTCGCCTTCTCATTAACAAAATTTATTACATATTTTCCTCCATTGTTACGAGTACAGTTCCAGCAGTGTTAACAATGGGAACCCTAGAGCAAATGGTCTGGCACCAGCACTTGTCATCCAACTATGGCTGGTCAAAAATGTGTTTGAAAACCGGTCTTGTGTTTTTTTTAAGTGTGCTTGTTTTCAGTAAGCACTTCCAAATGATTTTTCAAAATAAAAAATAAAATCCAATGTTTTTAATCAGAATTTTAATCAGAAAGATATCGAGGGGTTTGTGATTTTTTTTGGGAAAACCTGTGGTGGTGAATAAAGGAAAGTACTGTGTTCCATTACCCGACTTTTTCTTGATTGGTGGGAGGAAGTTAACAAAAGGAAAAGAACAGGAAGATATGGTTCTCTTCATTCAGAATGGAAAAAAGCAGTTTTTGAAATTCAAAATCACTAACAAAATGGGAAAAAACCCCACAAACCTTCTGATGTCGTTTAAAATTCATTCTAGTGTATATTCCTTCTCTTTGTACCCCAGAGGAGTGTACAATATGGCCCATCGTGACAACAGTGAGCGACCAAGTTTTCAAGTTTGCAAGAATCTTTCAACACCAAGGTAAGGAGCCCTCAGCTAAATTCAACAAAGGCAGGAAATATTTAAATGTGTTTCTAGCACTGGTGGAAGAAGCATAGCAGTAAAGCTCTCTGGTGAAAGCTCTGCAGGGAGCCAGAATGGTCCCCTCTGATATTAAAACTTAGTAATCTACAAAAGCTGCTTCCATTCATTGGAAACTACCGATACTTTTTTCCCTTTTGCAAATACTTAATTTCCTTTGTTACTGCAAATCTCTGCTGTAACTAAAACACAGCAAAAGCACATGCTCTGAAATCCCTCAGCTGTGCCTTCCTATAGCCATGGAAACAGAGTTTTGCATGGCCAAGGCACGGCGAGGTGGATTTGTCGGGGTTTTTCCTTTTCCTTGCAACCTGTCACAAAGTCTGTTTGCTTCTTGTGAATATGCAAATCAAGATCCTGGACTGAGACATTTTTTATTTCAACTCAGACTAAGGTCACACCTGGGCATGACCGATACTTGACTGGCCTCCCTCAGTGAACTGGTTTTTATACCCTTCTCGCAATGAATTTAAGTCATCAGCTGTTAATACTTCTCCAAACCTACTGCTTCCTTCCTGGTGTTAGACGAGGATTCAGAGGACCCAGTTAATACTCACAGCTCGATCCAATTTAAGAAGAGGATTTTGAGCTCAATTAGGTTGCTTACTGGCTGCTTCTGAACCCGAGCTGGGACTAAACTGTGTAAGAACCTTCCATTGGGTCAGACTGAAATAACTCAAGATCCGTCGGCACACCTGAACAAAAGCTCTGCTCCACTGCTGATTTAATGCTCTGCTTTTCCGGTGGTCCTGTGGAGATGCCTGCATTTGTATAAGAACCTACTCATTTACAACACATACCCTTTTTCTTTTTTTCTTTTTTTTTTTTTTTTAATGCACACATGAAGTGATGTTATTAATAGTTTGTGATCTACTGCGCTTTTCATCTGAGGATCTCTCACAAAGCATTTTAGGAGACTGAATCAATTTTCAAAACACTCCTATGTAATACTATCCCAATTTTACTGGAAGGAACACTAAGGCAGTGGGAGGCAATTTTCCCAAGGGTTCATTGGTAGTGTCAGAAATAGAGCCCTGAACTTGGACTCCAAATTTAGCTGACATTCTCATCCCATGGCTGAAAACTGAGTGCAGGAGTCCCCACTTTAACACTGAACATACCTTCTGCCTTATGCTTCCGAAACGGCTGCCTGTTGCCATGGCAATGGCAGTTCGGATCTCTGGACCAGATTTGCTTCTGTTACATCAATGCAAATCATGAGCAAATTCATTGAAATTAATGGAGCTACCCCAGATTTCCGTGGTCAAGGGAGGATACAGAGCAGATTTAGTCCCTCTGAATGTGATATGAGAATGTGGTGATCTCTTGAGAGTGGGAAAAAATTCTTTGACCATTGCAGGGGGGAAAAGGATGAAGGATATCTTACAACAAAGGTATAAAAAGAAAATCTGTGAACTTGACTTTGGGGTGACCTGACATTCTCAGACCTACTTCTGACCATTACCAATGGAAGGCTTTATTTTTCCCAAACAAGTGCTCTGCTTCCCCCTTGCACTGAGCAAAGGCCATAGCCATGCTTTTACTGTGAGAATAAGGGATGGTGGAGAATGGAGTCAAAGAATCTACGAAGGAATGTGGACATGGGCAGCTTGTGCTGCTGTTTGCAGGATGGGTCTCGCAGGGATGAGGGAGCTGGCAACAAGTCCTCAGGTTGCCTCCCTGTGGCCTCTTCCTGGAGGGGAAGGGAATGCCTGATGGAATGGGAACCTGAATAAACAATTTCTTCAGTGTCTGCCACAACACTGCAAGGACCTGGACTGCTGCTTACTGGGGAAATGGAAGAAATGTGGGAGGCAAGATGTGAAACAGGGAGAGCTCTCCTAGCAATAGTAACCATCACCCCAGAGCTGCCTCATTTCCTGCAGCACCTCAGCTCTCTAGACCAGAGGGCAAAACTGAGGCTAGCGCAAGCAGTGTCCCCTCCAGTCACACACAGCCTTGTGTGCAGTGAGAACTGGGGGCTGCCACGGGGGAGGAAGGGTATGGTAAAGTACAGAAATGGGGCATCTCAAAGGCTTAGAAGGTGGTTGGTCACCCTGCACTTGGGCTAATGCACAAATTCTAATTTGAGATTAACTTCTAAGATCCTGGAAAGCAAACCATGCTGTCCTGTGTCCAAAGCTGAGCAGGCAGCTGCTGTTTCATACAGTTCACAAAGACACTGGAAATATTCTCGTGTAAAGCTCAGTCTGTCACACTAGCAGGGATTATGCTGCTGATCTTGCTGCACCTCAAACACTTTAATCTACAGTTATTTAACTTCATGAATTAATATTCAACCTTCCCAAGCTGCCAGTCATGCACGTTACACTGTCCCTGACCGCTCAAGGGAAACCCTTCGGATCAGGTAGATTCAGTACTCAAAGGAGGTGTTATCACCATGGCAAAACTGATGCAAATTTTTTGAGTGGAAATCCTGAAAATCAAAACAGGAGCTGGGAAGTCCGCGTGCAGCAAGGTCTGGCACCATCTGCTGTTCCTTATGGCGAAAATCCTGCCAAGCTTTCAGAGCTGTTTATGCATTTGTGCTGTAAAAACTTGTCCTGATCTGGGGGCAAGGGGCACCTGGCAGTGACACTGGATGGGGGTAGGACTGAGCACCCAATTTGGAAGACAAGGCACCGTTCCAGAGGTCGCTGCAAGACTGATCCTTGCATATATTGAAGCTAGAGAAACGATTGGCTTTGGAAAGCAGAGCTGATCAGACTAAACATAGTGACCCTGCTGAACATCCCAGAGCTGCATCAGGGACGTGCACGGTCAGCCAGGCCATGGTTTGGATACACGTTTCGTAAGACACAGTATCTCTTGCGAAACAAATATTTTTTTGCCCACCTCAAAATAAGAGGTCAATGCTCTGATTCAGTATCTCATCACATGCTAAAATTTGTATTTGTCCTAACATTTTACCAAAAGCCTGACCTGATTGCAAGCTTTTAAAGAAATCCCCATGTACATGAGGTTAAGGCTGAGGGTCCAAGGTGAGTGCTTTCCACATCTGCTACTGGAAAGAGCAACCAAGCAAAAAATGACTAGAGATAATATAGAAATGAAGTTTCTACATTGTGAACATTTCCAATTTCTTGGGAAGACATGGATCCAAATTTTCTTCTTTTTTAAGCAATTTTCTAGTTCTACCCAAAAGATTGGGTAAAAAGCTTGAAAATGCCACATAAAATTGAGTTGTCGTAAGAGCAATAACAGATTGTGCTCTTAAAAACAAATTTGTGATTTTTATGTCTACTTCATTACATTTTTGAAGGCACAACATATAAGATTGAAGTACTTGATGTTAGTAATAGTACAATGCCATTACTATGAGACAGCAATATCTATCCATGTATGATAAGGGCAAAAACTGACTTCTCCCTTTAAGTTAGACCACATTAATCTCCCACACAATTCCCTAGAAGATTTATACTCACAGAATGGAGACTTTCCACTGACTCAGGAAATCTCGCCACTCTACACAATTGCCATAAATTGAAAAGACAAAATGTTTACAAGGAAAGGCAAAAAAGCTCAAAATATGAATTTGCTGATCGTTTTTAAAAGCTCAGAAATTAGACAGTCATATTAATATTGGAAACACACTTTGTAAACAGGTGCTTGAAAAAGGACTTTGCTTCTGTAAAATTGGGATTATTTCTAGGTCTGATGGAAATATCAAAAAATGAGTATTTCCACTTCCAGGTGATCCAAACATGCCCATTTTCTCAGAGCTCTTGGAAGAGGAATATATGAGGATTATTGTCACAAAAGTTTACAGAATGAGCTTCTGCTCCACACACTGATTTCCGCAGACATAGCTCTGCTGTGCTCCATAGACGGTAGTGAAGACATTGTGAGTCTTCTGTGTCTGAGAATGGCAACAAACATTCTTTGGATCTATGTTTTATCAGTACTTTTGACATCCAAACTACAGAGTTTCCTTATTTTTTCCTCCCAGGCATCTCTGAGCACAACCCTGCACCAGGACACCTCACTGGGCATTGCCCTTCATTCCTCATAGCTGTCTGTGGAAGTCGGGAAACAGTGCAGTCACACCAATTATTTGGACTAAAATTGTAAAAGGAGCTTTTCAAGGTCAGAAAATACCAGAAGACTGAGCAATGATCCCTCTGCGAGAAGGCCTGATACCAGTGACTTTAACAACACCACTTGTTTTTTGCTGACTTTGCCCTGATTTTTTCAGGCACTGCTCACTGCTGTTTTTCTGACTATCTAACTCTGTTCCCAGGGGCACAGATCAGTTATGGTAACACTTGGAACACAAAAGAATGGAAGCTGAAAACGCTGTGTCAGCTAAATATATATATATATACACAGTTGGGTTTGCATAAATGAACTTTACCTGTAAAAGTCAAGAGTGCACAGCACATTGGGGCATGAAAGTCCCTGATTGCCTCTCCTCAGTAATGAGACAGATCAACAAAACAAAAACATCCACAGACAAACCAGGGCCTAATTACATGATTGTGCCAAAACTGGAAAGCCATAAAAAGGGAGCAGCAGCAGCAGCAGTAAATTATCTCAGCTGCTGCATGAAAATAGAAAAAAAAAGTGTTTGGCTATCATGTTCTCTAGCATGGCTTTCACTTGCTTGAGTTGGTAATTTGCCCGTTTTGCACAGCTTTTGGCTTTGTGAACTCAAAGTTCTTTTTTCCCCCCAGTCGAAACTCATCCTGTCCTCTTTCCATGGTCCCAATGTGCAAACTGCACCTTCTTGCAGCACAGCTCTGCCCTGCACCTACACCATGCAATGCGGAACCATGCAGAGACCTCTCAGCTGGCTGAGACCAGGCAGGGCAAGGTTAGAGCTAAGTCAGATATTATCCCAACATGCCATTCGTCTCCTCAGAAGAGAGCCTACTGTAGTGAAAAATCAGATTCAGATGATTTAAAGTCAGTCTAACCTGGATGCTTAAAGGGAGGAGGAGGATGCTTTGCTGAGTTCCATGTGAATTTCCAGTAAGGCCAAAGTTCTCTTACATAAAAAAACAGGGTATAAATGCTCCCTTTCCTCAGAGAGGGGCCAGGAGGGTAAGCCCTCTTCCACTCCAATAGAGACCAATTGCCAAAAGCTGTAAAATCAGTAAGAAATTCACAGTCCCATTCCACAAGCATTTGGTCTTTATAATAAATTAAACCCAAGAATAAAACATATAAATAAATGGTTAAAAAATGGGGAGTTTAAATCTCAGTGATCAAAATTATGTCAAAACATAAACTTACTAAAGAAGGAGCAGCACTGCTGGTCACAGCTCAGCTACTCCCCACACTCTTCCCCTGGTGCAGAGCCTGACCTACTTGATACATGTTCCTGCACTAAGGCCCCAGCACTAAGTATCTTACACCCCTCAAATCGCATTCCAGACTTATAATTGCAAAGCAGCTGTCAGCCTGAGCCCTGCCACAGGACCTCCCCATCTGTTCAGCCCATCTAGCATTACAGCAGGGGACAGCACGGAGGCTGAAACTGGATCGGATGTGGAGACGGGACCTGCTGCACTGCCCACGGGGCCACAGGAGATCACTTGCACTTTCACCGTCTTGAAGTGCTTCAGGCTTCAGAAGAGTAGGGGGCAGAGGCGATCAGAAGAGGGAAGAAGGGACACTGCAGAAGGATCAAATTCTGCAATGTGACTTGCAGCTGAGTCAAAAAGACAGACATCCTTGGCTTCACTGGGAGGAGATGTTTGACTTCTGGCAGGGCTGAGAAACATTTGAGAGCCCCTTAGAGGAAAACCTGATACCCTGACTTTCCCCAAAGCCTCCTCCTCCACATCTCTCAGTATTAACTCTTTCTGTAGGAGCTGATTTTACGTAGTCTTAAATCATCTGTTCTGAAATGTATACCTGGAGGTACACATTTCTAAACTTGTGTGGGAGTACCTGTCTCTGAATCAAACAACGTTGGTCCTATAGTCTTTTGCAATAATCCCAGCAAAACTCCAGATGAAAGCTGATCACTTTTCATTCTCAAGAACAACTACAGATATGTAGAGGAAGGACTTCAAGATTTAACTGCATCTGATTTGCACTAATTCAGTTTCAGGGGAACATGTATCTTATCCAGGAGCTGGAAGTGCTTGGACTTGCTATGTTGCTAACACAGACCTTGAACAAGCAGTGTATACAATCCACATCTCCTGACTCTCAGGACTTTTCGATCCTCCCTAACCCCGAGTCCTAAGGCACTGCAAGTGGGCAGCAGGTGCTAAGATGTGAGGAACAAAGCATGGTGCCATTCCCCTTCCTCTGGAAGTGAAGAAACGTGTCCTTGCCCTCTCAGTCCCACCTACGCTGAGTAAGGGTGCAGGCAGCTCTGTGCCATGTTCCAGTGGTCTTGTGCTGACAGATGTCCATGCTCAGGGCTGCTGGGGTCACTTCCCCTATCCTGCCTTCCCAGCTGGGCTCGCCTCCTTTAACGCTGCTTATTATTGCCTCCAGGTGGCCTAAGATCCGCTGTTGCTCTAAGGGTAAGAAAAATGTTCCTTGATGATCTGCCCAAGGAATTTCTGCAGGCTGGGACCTATCCACAAGAGACCCAAACCCATAACAATAAGCAGCCTCTCACTGACTGGAGCTCCCCACCCCACACTCAGCACAGCCAGGATGCTCCGTGTCCTGTTGTGGCAGCAGTGGCCCTGTTGCTTGCCCTGTCCACGTGGGATCAAAGTTGCCCGAGTAGCTGTACCCTGGTACTTGTGCCCTCTGTGTGCACATGTGTGTGTGCTGGTGGCTGTGAGTGCCAGGCTCCCACATGACAGCAGATTGGAGGCAGAAGCCAGTGTCTCACAAACTCATTTCCTGGCAGAGCACGGATGGGGGAAGGGACAAGCGCTCTTTGTCAGCCCACACAGTTTCACCCAGTCCCAGCTTGGATAAGCCAAACCTCTTAAAGGCACAAAATGTGTGTGCTGCCCGCAGTAGCTCTGCCCTAAGTCCCCTGGACCAGCTGGCATGAGGGCAGCTGTGAGTTCAGCAGCTGGGCAGAAGGGATGGTGACGCACAGTACTTTATCCGGAGATCTGCTTTATCATTTGCTGCTTTAACCTCTGAGCCTTTGAGTTCTGAGGGCCAGATCATGGGCTCTGGGCATGCCCTCCCTGCACAGTCCTATTGACACTGGTATAGTCACTGGTGATGGTTCTCACCAAGAGCGTGCACCAGGTGCAAACAAACCACACATTGCCCAATTGCACTATCCCTCAAACTCCTCGTGTGGATCAGAGTTTGGAGCCACATGTCAGAGATGTCAGCCAGGATTTTCCATCTGGGGCAATGCAACCTCCTCTACGATTTCCCTGCAGTACTATGCCAAAGGTGCAGTTTGGTATGCTCATCACACCCGTATGTGTTTCCTCCCTTCCTACACATGAGCATATTAAAAGCTTTTGCAACCTATCCAGAAAATAATAACCACCACAATAAGAAGATATTGCCTCTCTGAAAGCCCTAAGTTAAGGAAGGACAACATTTCCTGGCTTCTGACTCAAGTGATCTCTAATGTCAGACTGTTGGAAGGCTGGAGGCCATACCAGTCAAAGGATCACTCTGTGCCTCACTTGATCTTCTGTCTTCACCAGTGGTTGCTCCATATCCTAAAGACAGGATACAGAGCAACAAGGTTTTAGCCTGGCCCACAAAATCTGTTCTTATAACACTATAAAGGGATATATTTTACTGTCTGAACAGCTGCTGTCTCCACACATGCGTCCCTATTTCAAAGTGGCAATAAGGAGTGGAGCTGAAAGGGCAACATGTCCTTTACTCTAGATCTCCAGCCAAGTCCACAGGCACAGGTTCCACTCACAGACAAGCAGGAATGCTCATGTGGACACTCAGGATTTCAAAGCGCTTGGGCAGTCACACATGTAGCAACACGTGAGAAATCTGTTGCGTGAGATGTGGTTTGTTGGCACGTGGAGTCTGGCGTCCCCAAAACATGCTTAGGCTGATGTCCCCAAAATACACTTAGACTGATGTCCCCAAAATACACTTAGACTGACATCCCCAAAACATGCTTAGATTGATGTCCCCAAGTTTAGTTCAAGGACTGGCACCAGATTTCCAGCACAAGGGTTCTGAAAAAATTCCCTGATACCAGGTACTGGAGCAGGAGGGAGGAAAGCACCTTGTGCCATTATAAATCACAAACATGATGGTCACATCCAGAGGACCACATCAGTCCACCATAAATGCTTTAAGTCAGGACCAGTTATTCAGCTCCTTTTCTGGTAATTCCTGAGGGGCGAACCTTTGTTCTGAACATCTTATGCGTCCCCAGCAGTCTAACACAGATACTGTGTGTATTGTCTATTGTGCACTCACTTTACTCCAGAAAGGCATACATAGTCCTCTCCCATGAAAAATATTACTAGGGAGAAGGCATTTTGAAATTCTCATGTATCAACAAGTCATGACACAGCCCAGTCTCCAACCGCCTGTACTTGGCTGGCTCACACACAAATAAGAAAAGACTTTCTGTCTTCTACAATGGGATTTTAGCTCATCTTAACAATTTGTTTGATTTTTTTTTTTTTTTTCCTCATAGTAACAAGTCCTTTTTGGAAAATTCCAAGGGTATCTATCTAACCACTCCTTATAAGGTATTACTGCCTTAATATCAGAAATGGCATCTTTCCTATGGACTAGCAATAGTAGTTTTCACACATATAAAATGCAGTTTTTAACTGCTGCCTTGACAGAAAAGTTTAAACTGGCAGTTTTGTAACGAATGCTGGAAGCTGAAATTAGATCACTTGTTCAATAAAAATCAAGAGGAACTGACCTATGCCAGAGCAAGATTTCACAAGTTGTATTTTTAATATCAAAAATACATTTTATTTCTAATGCCCAGAAAAGAAAGGATAGAAAAAGAAGTCTGGAACTGACCTACTTTCACTGCCAAATCAGCCTGTTATTGAGCCACAAGTATTCTATCAAACTTCTTATTGTTCTTAGTGAAGAGATGCCATTTCTATGAATTTAGAATGATTTGGGAAAAGCAACCTCTCATTTTGTGACCTGAAAAATTTTATACAAGCCTTTCAAACAGTTCCAGAACACACAAACTTAGGAAACTTCCCCTGTGAGACGATTTCTATAATCTCCTTGATCTTTCCCACTTCTGAATGTGATAGTGGTTACAGCTGCAGAATAGAAGCTTGCCAAATGTCAGGATTTTATCTATGGCGCCCTTAATATTTGATAGCTTTTCTAATCCCCAGCTTCTAAATTCATGTGATAAACCAAGAAATTCCACTTGGGTAAAAAAAGAAGAAAATATTTTACCTCTCCTGATTGCAAAGTGCAGCTTCAAGTTATGAACCCTGGAGGGTAGAACACCAGACAACAAATAAAAATAAGTAAAAACTCTTTACTATTTTTAAAATGTAAATGCAAACCTCACAATTGTCTGGAGCCCCATGGATGATTCCGTGAGTGCTGGGAGTTGAATGAATTAAGCTCGTTCCCAAACATCTTATTGAGAAACAAGTTGTTTTTGCACATCTTGAATTACTTCATTTCTCAATTCAAGAGTTCACAGGCAGGAACTACTTTTCCGGCGAGGCGATGGGGTTTGGGGAGCAGTTTTTGGGCAAAAGCATCCTTCTTACTGCTGTCTGAGAATGCACACGTTGTGCTCAAAGCCCTCCCTCTCACCTACCTCTTGCCTTTAATGCCAAGTTTGATCCTCAGCCTGGGAGTATATATTTCCATCTACTGATGTCGACTTCTAAGTGAGTTAGGGGAGGATCTGAATAGCAACCACATGAGTGATCTTCTCGAGAAAGGAGGGAGCACTCAGGACAGTCGCCTTTGCAGCTAGGAGAAGGAGGAGGCTGCCACCCAAACATCATGACACTTAGATAAAGATGGGGTGAAGGGCATGGAATGGGAAGGGATTATTAGGGAAGGTATCCATCTCCCCAGAAAACAGAACAGCAGAACCTGGCCTTGACTCTGACCTGAAAGAGAGGCACATCCACAACAAATTACACTTAATGTGATGTCTCACAAAGATCAGTAGCTCTAAAAATCAGTAAAAATTTTAAAAGAGCAGACACAATAATTTTTGCAAAGCCATCCCAATCTGCAGTGTTTCTTGATTGTCTTGTATATTACTTCTTTTTTAGGGGAAAATTTTCACTCCCCCTCGGCATGTCTAAGAAGACAGCAGACATCTGACTGTTTCACTGCACAGATTCCCTTTCAGGATCCTCTTCCAGTCTTGATTAACCCATAAATGCTTTGCTGGAACAAAGACTGTGCCTAGCAACCTTTGCCTGTGTCTTCAGAAGTTTGTTTTGCAGCCAGTCTCCTTGAACGCTTGCACAGATAACAGAGAAAAGTCATAAAGGTACCTAGATTTTACTGTAAGAGAAGCAGAAGGGAAGCAGAGGAGCAGAGGGTTGTCAAATGATATGTACAAATGGATGCAGCTTCAGGACACTGTCTTTACAAGAACTTTTTCTCCTTTTCTTTTCCTTTTTTTTTTTCCTTTCGGCTTTTAAGTCAGCCTACACAGAGCACAGCCCCTTTTAAAATCCCAGCAGGAACTTAAAAGAGAAAATGAAACTGAATTTGTTAAGACAAGGTCCCAGCTTCACAGACTTCTGAAGCAAAGTTGTGCTCTTTGTAGGCTTTCAGATGCAGAAGACAAAAAATTCAAATGTTTAGGATTTACCAGGAACATGGGTCAAAACGGTAGAAATCAGAACTGTTCCAATTTATTGGGATACCTGCCAATTCTAACATAACATATTCAGACCAAGAGTGCAGCATAAAATGCATTTCTGACAGCCAGATCTTTTGGCAAGTGCTTTAGCATCAAGAAGAAAACACTCCTGTCCTCTCACGATTTAGGCTACAGATGGAACACAGAAATCTCTCCAGGTCTGCTTGGATAGACAAAACCAAACTTACACATCACATCATGAGCACTTGTGCATCCCAGCAGTCTGGGATCCTGGAGGAACACAGAGATCCTGGGAGTGACATTAACAGGCTGGAAACAAACAGTATTTGTGGGGGGACATACTAAAACCCTTATTTTTGCTCTGAGACATTTGTGAACAACTGTTGACCCCTGCAGAAGCTGCAGCTCTGCACTGCTGTGCACAGCAGACAGAGCTGGACATTTTGTTTCAGCTGAGTATTCCTATTTCTGTGCCAGAGCATGTCTAAAGCACCATTTTGATTAAATTTTTCAGGTTACAGTATTTCCATAAATGAATGCCCAGCTCAGAGAGAGCCCTGAAGGGTTATAACATTTATATCCTTTAAGTACCACAAACTCTTTTTAATGCCAAAAGCCTGCACCATGGACCTGGAGAAATATGGAGATACTGGTGCTGCACAGACCTGCAAAGAAAGCCCCATTTTCAGGCACGTGTGTGCATGTGCTCCTTTTGCCTTTTGAAGAGCACGGGACCCCCAGGTCTCCCAGCTCAGCCAGTGCAGCCCTGCCACAGCTCAGCTACCTCAGCCTGCCACGGAGCCACACTTGTGTGAAAACAAGTTACAGGCCCAGGCTCCCACCAGGAACTTCCAGTGGGTGTCTCATGGCAAAGAAAAAGGTTCTGTTTCTCCAGGCTAATTGCACACTTGTGCTCCCCAAAAAGAGCAGCCAGGCGACAGCTCCATCACACTGACTGCTTTACACTTCTTTTCTTTCCCTCCGCTTTTTCTCCAAATACATAATTTGCTCTGCTTGAGGGAGCCTACTGAGTGGGTATCTGTAATAAGCTCCTTCTGGGAGCAGCTGGACTGGTCCAGGCTGAATGCAAAGGCAGTCCCAGCTCCCCTCAGCCGGGCTCTGGCCATGCTGGTGGCACCCGCCTGTCCCTCCTCCTCCTCCCTGCACTGCCTGAACATTCTGTGCTGCTGCTGCTCGGGATGTCACCATGAATAAGTACAACTGTCAGATTAAATCACTGCCTGGGTGGGATCTGCTGAGCCTATGACACACATTCCGGGCACCTAAGTCATGCCAGGGAATCTGTCCAAGAAAGGGATCTAACTGGAGCTGCTGCACATGGCAAATCAGCTTTGGGACTATAGGATGAAATATGTTCTGCCCTGTGTCAAGAGTGCTACAGAGGGTGAAGGAGGAGACATAAAGACTCCTTTTGCTGTGAATGCACTTGTAGAATAACTGTGTTTAAGTCCCTTGAAGTTCAGAGCAAGAGATGAAGTGACAGCTGCTGCTGACATAGCAGAACTTTTGTGTAGTGGGAGCACAGTGAGTGTGTGGGCCCTAAGCAGAGCTGGTCAGAGGGATGGCAAAGGTTTATTGCTGCCACCCGACACCCAGAAAGGGCCAGGCTTTATCTAGGAGCCTCTCCTGATGACAGTCCCCACTGCAAGTTCTAGCTGCTGGGAAGAAAGGCCTGAATTACTTCACCCCACCAAAGTCCTCCCAGCTGCCGGCACTGTGGTGGTGCATCCATGCATTGTCTATCCTAGCCTGGGCTCAGGGCATATTCTTCCAAACTGTCCTTCCATGGATTACGGGTGGGCACACCGCACAGAAAGCCCTCACTGGGCCGAGCCCCTCAGCAAGCAGACATATCAATCTGCTTTCCTAACAGCTTCTGGAAGGTCTGGCCTGACTTGTCTGCACACGTCTGTCTCCCCCATGACTCCATTTCACTTGTGGTTCACAAGAACTCTATGCTCTCCCAGACATACCACATCTTGGGGAAAAAAACATGAAGTGGTAAGCAAATGTACTTGTTGGGAAGATAAGGGAAGGAAAGTCATGTATGGACACTCTCCCTCTCACTTGCAGGTTGCTTTCATCTGAAAATATGAGCAAACTTATTCTGTGCCTGCTGTGTCAGCCACAACTCTGTCACCACCAATTCTACGTGTGCTAATGCCTTAAACATTTTGTGTTGATCACTTTTCCTCCCACTTTAAATATTTTTCCTGTCACCAAGGGTTTTTGAAAACCATGCTGTTTGGAAACTGTCTTTCTTACATACATTTGCCACCTGCCTGTGAGCGGAATGCTAATTTTTGATAAATATTTACTGCTGTGCTGTAGTTTAGCATGGGGAAAGAGGAGCCCTGCTTGCCCTTGCTTCAACATTTGGTGACTGTGACACCAGGACAAAGATCTATTTCTGAGTGGCTTCATTCATGGCTGACTGTTTAATTAGGCAAAGTGGCACAGTTTAAACAAACTTCCCTTGAATGTGCTCACTGAATTAATAGTAATGACCATAATGCTTTATTATAATACTGTCTTTCACCCAATGCCTTGACAATACTTCACATGGCAGGGAAATTTTATTTATCCTTCTGTTTATGAAGATAAGAGTGGAAAAAGTGAAGTATAAAAAGGTGAAACTTCTGCAGAAGACATTGGTAGAGAGAAGGCAGCAGAACCCAATGGGAAACTCTGCCAATCTCTGGCTCTGACTACTACAGCTGACAAAAAAAAATGGATGCCCCTAGACCTAACCTCAAAGTGTGCTGCTCTCTTAAGAGAATCTCAATGCCACCACTCTTCTCTTCCTGTCACTGAAATAAAGGGTACAAATAGTACTGTGGCTGTGTCTGTAGCCTCATCAAAACTGTGAGGTCCCTAATTAGGACAACTGAAAGGCTGACTGACCTTTATCTTATCACAGGAATGACCTTCCCACCAAGAAGCTGCTTTGTGGTCCCCAAAAGCCACCTAAGAACCAGTCTGCTTCCAGGACTAAGCTCTTGATCCAAGGAGCTAACAAGGCAGTTAGCGTCTCATGGAGGTGAGGAGTGACATGTACCCCCATATTTTAGCCATGCTTCTCTGCTTTCTCTGGATTTGGTTCAGCAGCACATGGAGACTTGCCTCAGACATGTTGAACAGCCACGTGGTGGGGTTCTGTGAGCTGAGCCAAGCCAAGCAGTGTGGTGCTTTTCAGTGAAGGAAGGAAGGGAGGGAAGTAGGTGATCAGGAATATGCAGAGAAGAGGGCAACAACAAAATAAAGAGGGAGTTCTAATAACAAGAGGAAGGTAATACTGAGATTAAAAGGAATGAGAAGTACAGACACAATGAGAAACTGGACACAGATGGCCACATCTGCACTAGGCACATCACTGGGCTTTGCCAAGGCATCAGAATGAAGATCCAATTAAAATGAAAGGCAGAAGACTGATGCCTTCAGCAGAACACTGCTCCCTCCCTATGAGATCACTCAACACGCGCCTGATGCTGTCACTGACCCGGCATTGTCCCGGCAAAGTCATTCTCCAGGACACCCTGCAGAGGCACAGTGATTTGTAACACGCTGGGGGGTGAAAGGAAAATGATGGGGCAGGGAAATATTGGGCCTCACAGTGGGAGGCATGAGTAACAACCAGACAACCCAAAGCATCCGACCTCAAAGAGTTGTGCACAGGGGACACTGGGTCTGCAATTTTTGCTAGGCTTACAGAAAGGAATGTAAGCTTAATTTGTGGCAGTGGGAAGCCACTGGGGATTCAGGGAAATTAGTAAAAGGAGGTGTTGCTGCGCTACTTTATAGGAACTTGACATGATGTTCAAATGCTGTCTGCTTGGGAGCCTGGATTACTTTATTATTATTTTTAATAACTCCAGAGGGCTTTCTTTTGCAAAGGAACTCAAGCTGAGATGGTGGGTTTGTATGTTCACTATTCATTTGGAGGGAGAATTGTTTGATGGATGCTGAAGTTTATGTTTCTTTTGCAATGAGAATTCTTGGAATGTTTTGTGGCCCAGATGTGTGTTCTCATTTTCACCACGCAGTTATGTAAGACTCTGAAATAATAAAGTAATGCTGGCTTTTTAAAGGAAAGAAATGGCTGCATGGGCTCCCAGTGTGATGGCCTGTGTGTGGTATCCAGGGAACAGCACAAGTCTGATCTGCAGGGTCCATTGTGATGGGCCTCTGACATCCATCAAGATTCTTTGTTCCACCACTGGGAAATCAGAAGGAATCTGTGTTTCAGAAGCACAAATGATTACTGGATTTGTGTATGTGCTCTAGACTGTATAGATGTGAGTTGTCATCAAAGTATATGTCTCCCCTTGCTCTTATGTGTGTACTTTGGGGGAAAGATAAATGAGACATTTCCAGCACTGAGAGGATCTGGTAATTTCTGCTGTTCACCTTATTTCCTGTGTGTGCATCCACTGAGTTTTTGACCCAAGGATATTTCATTTTACAGAGGAATGGCTATAAGGTCATTTAAATTGAACTGAAATACTAGCTTGTCATTGAGTCCAAAGTACTTCATCAAGCACAGCACAACTGGTTTCTCTATCTCCTACTGTTCCCTGAGATGCAGCTGTCTAGTCAAGTTCCAATGTTCTGATATGCTGATTCCATACTGTTCCTGGCATCTTGATACACAGCTAAAGCACACTACATAAAAGTTTACCTTTTGCTTAAATTACCTTGCTACAGCCCAAGTTGATTTACTTCTGTTCCCTCCTCTTCGCCTAACAAATATAACTGATGCTTCATTTCCTTCTCTCAGTAGTAATAGAAGGTTGCATAAACTGTTTCCCAATATACTGTGTTGTAACATGATGGGCTGGGTATTAAAATAAAGACCAATAAGCAATTTAAGATAAGAGAATAATAC
The DNA here is from genome assembly GCA_013397055.1 of Pachycephala philippinensis. NCBI lineage: Eukaryota > Metazoa > Chordata > Aves > Passeriformes > Pachycephala > Pachycephala philippinensis. Next base: position 395,290 of record VWZT01005484.1, read on the forward strand.
AAGTGCACTGCAAAGATTGGGAAACCAGGCAAGAGAGACTCAGGAACTCCAAAGGAACTATATTCTGTTTCTGCCCTTCTGTGAATGTGAATTCAGAGTGACTCCATTAATTACAAAGAAATCTGGGGTGAAGATGTGCCAGGCTGAGAAACTGAAGTGCAATCTACACTGTTGTAAAAAACACAGAGGTGTTTTATTAATGAAGCTTTGTTTCTTCAGCAAGTTTATATCCACTGCAGTTGGTCTGCTACTCAGTTAAGCTGAATGAGTGTAAGTACATCCCTGTAACAGAGATGTACCAATCTACAGCAGGGATTTGGGAAATAATTTTATTAAGTCTCTGTAGTTTCTCTTTGTAGAATGACCCTTTGTGTAAATGAGGCCCAGTGGCTCATACTACATGGGAGGAAAATCTCCCAGGGTTCTCACATGCAGTATCCACCAAATACATCCCCAGGGAAAGCAGATTTGCTGCTGCTTTCCCATACACAAGAAGCAAAAATCAGCTCAAAGCTCATCAAAGCAAGAATAAGCTGCCGCTGCTCCAAGACTTTGGGAAGATACATCCAAAACCAAGACATCTATAATAATAAGGGGTTCTGCTTTTATGTTGCTTCCAACCATGCTGTGACCATCCCTGAGATCCTTTGCCAACATGGCTGTGAGGAAATGCAACAGATAAGATTTCCTTTGCCCTTTTAAGAGAAAGTTTGAAAGCCCAGGGAGCTCTACTGGAAGATAATGTGACACAGGCTGCCTATGTTCTCCAAAGGATTAAGATTAATAATAGGCAGATGATTAATTCAAACAACGATAAAAAATTCCACTGCGTTGTTACAAGATTTTATAAATTGGTTTTTCCTCCTTTACAATCTAGAAAATCTGTACAGATCCATTCTCAGAAGCAATTAAGATCAAAATCTGGTCCCTATCTTCAGGTTTCATCAGTTCGATTTCCAAATCTATTTGAACACAAATACTAGGAAGCCTGAAAGAGAAGCTGTTATATTGTAAATCAATCAGCTACCCTGTAAGACAGGAACTGAAGCCTCAGCTTTTATTAGTAGAAAGAACTGAGTCATTTGCCATGACTACATGCTTCTGGATATGATTTACTGCTTCTGCAGTTCATTACAGAAAAAACCACAAACCAGTGCACAGAGCCTTCCTTAAATTTCATATCAACATATCCTGGGAACTCGAGATGGACACAAACTGATTTTTGCATCTGAACTTCCCTCTGATATTAATCTCCCTTTATACTTTGCTGCACACATCGTCCTGAGCCACAAGAGAAAAATGAGAGACAGGTGGTGGCACAGACCTGAAGAGAGGGACGAATTGACTCGGAGATGTCGATTTCTTCCTTTCAGACAAATAGCTCTTTCTGGACCCTCTCACAGCAATTCCTTATCTTTGCTGTGAACACTTAGAAGAGGGACATTGCATTTGCCCAGAATATGGCTAATTGTTTTCAGAAATTCGTGAAAAATGGGAAGTAATTTAGGTCTCTGTCTGGAATGACAGGGGAAAAAGCTGGAGAAAAAATTAATTGCCATGAAGAAGATTGCATCAGTCAGAGAGACCAATCATAGTTTGGTGAATACAGTGGGACCACACGGAGCTGTAATTTCAGAAAAGGTTGCACTTTGACTAGCAAGCCAATAATGCTTTAGATCATTGTTCTATTAGTAACTATTTTCTTCATATTAATAGAACAATTACTACATTTTCCAACAGCTTCTTGCAGTTGTATCATGGAAATCATTGCCTATAAATTATATAAATATGGCTTATCATATTCTCAAAACATATAACTGAATCAGGCAACTTATTCACACCTCCTGTTCCCACCTATCTATGGTATTTCTTGGACACTGATGACCTTGGCAATTAAAAGCTATTTCTATATGCATGATACACAGGAAACACAGAAGCATGTTCAAGTTGTGTCATCATAACCTCATCTGCTGAAGATGTTACTTAATGCTGCATTCCAAGAATTTGTGCTTACGGGACTCAAGGTGAATCATTTGCCTGGAAATTATCCTTCTTTTCTTAAAATGGGAATCTTGTTTTGGTGCACTCTTACTCTGCGATAATTTGGCTAGAACTGGGAAATTTGAGTGCAAACCCCAACTACATTGCAAGTTGTTGAAATCCCAAGGTTAGTAGACAGACAGGATGACTTGAGCTCAAATTTCCCTAAACTGTGATTATGTTTGGACACAGGGAGAGTAACAGACTTGTGTAATAAGAGCAGGCGTTGTTGAAACAAATCTGGATTGAGCATGCCCCCCTGGGCCTGCTACAACTGTACCTGCAGGAAGTGAGTAAGAGAAAACAATTTCCCTGACATGATGCTTGCTCCTGTGCCCCCATTTGGGGACTGTTTCAGGCTGAGCTTTGCAGAGCAAAACAGATCAGTGACTGCCGAAGAGCACAGGTGTGAGTCTTCGGAATTGGTCCTTGGGCTCCTCACCACAGTGGCAGAGCCTGGGGAGCGGGCAGGCCAGGGGAGAAAAGTAAAAGGCAATGTCCAGTACTGTGCCTGCTCCTCAGCCATCCCAGAGGCCTGGTGAGATCACCAAGAACTAAAATACTGCTCGCTTCCTTTGGGAGCTGAAGCTGAGCCTCCATTTCTTAAGGAACAGGAAAGGCTGGGTATCTTTGCTGCCTCAAATGGAAGTTCACTGGTGCTGATGATCTGTTCTGTGGCTATTGTTTGAGCCTTCAACAAATAATTTTCTCATCATAATCTAATGACCTTATTCAACCTAACGGAGTGGTACTGAAACTCATTTCCCATAGAATCTCACACCCAAACAGTATTGTTACATGTCTCTGTGGACTTGCACCGAAATTACTTTTCCATGTAAAGGGACATGGTTCCTTCTCCCTGCAGACTTGAAACAAATTTCTTGTTACATCTCACATATCAAAGTGTCCATAGGCCACTTCTCTTCAGAATAGCTTTCCACAGAATTTCACATTTAAAATGCTATAATCAATAACCTTAGTCTAGCACAACGTTGCTCCCCGCTAAAATTACACATTCAAACAGCATCACTTCTGTTCCCTCCAGACTTGCATTTACAATCCGTTTCCCACCCTAATGACATTGAAAAGGAGATGTTTTAGTTGGTGTTACATTAATGTTGCAGGCAATTTAGACTCCTATGACTAGAAATTGCCATTCAGAATCTTGTGCCCTTTATGAGTGCCAGTCTAAATGGGCAAAACACTGCCATTAGAAAACAACATTCAAAATGATATGGCATGTAGCTTACACAATAGAGCTACAACAACCCCACTGACGGTATAGTAATGTCAGGCTGTTAACTCCAAATGATCTCATTTTTATCATGCTAGAATTTGCCCTCTTTTTTATGTTGTTATTCTTTCAGCTTTCTCAAACCCTTTCCCTTGCTATGAAGCCTTTGGTCCCTCATTGTTTTCCCTCCTGTGCTGTTACAACTGGTGCTTTCTCTGACTACGGTTTTCCATCTCTCTGCTGGAATGTAATTTTAAAGACACTTGCTGATGGCCTTCTCATTTGCCTCTTTGGCCTCTTGCCTTTAAAAAAGGAAGGCTCAAATTCACAGCCTATCCTATAGTACAATCAATTCTCACCTGTCAAAACTAATCACATGGGTTAGAAATCAGGAACGCTCAGATTTGCTTGCATGCTTAGTGTTTGTTTCTTCCTCCTCTTCAATCTGCTGTTACCTGAGCCATTGTGGAGATTTAATTTCTAGACTTTTCTCTGCAAACTAGGGCCCAGAAACCTTAATTTTCTGAAAGTCAAATGACAGAAATCACATGAGTTGAGGGGCTGTGGCTTTAAGAACGTTAATTATCTTGAAAAGTGCAGCCTGAAGATGTCATGAGAAGTGACTATACAGAGACCATAACAGGCATAGTAGGAAGTTTCCGTCTGTTTCAAACCCAAAGAGCACATCAAGCATTGGGCTGGCTCCAGTATTGCTACCTCTTATCTACAATTCTGTGAAACCCCGGACTTAACAATCCTGTACTAGGAAAAAAGGCTCAGATTCCTGGAGAGCAGAAAGCAGCAGAATGGCTAAAAATATGAAATATATGTGAGAGACATGAAAAGTCTGATAAAACCTGCTCTTCTTTCCTAGAATCAACAGATTTCTCTTGAAGTGAACTAGAGAACAATTTCCCTTGTCTGCACTATCTGACATGTGTTTCAGTATGTTACCCTGCCCTTAGGGCTGATGTCCTTTGGAGTTCATTTGGATAGAAAAACTTGCCATTGCCTCAGCTGTACAGATACTACTACAGGGGGTCCTGTATCGAGCACAAATCCTGTGAGCACTGAAACCTGCACAATTATTTCAGGGTTTTGTCAGCCTCTTACTGTGTCAGCTCCTAAGGGTGGTGTTTGAGTCCACACTCAAACCGTTCTCGAGATGCCATCAGCTCCATGGCACTGAAAGTACAGATGCAAGTCCCTCGTTGATGGCAGGGGGCTGTTTGGTGGCAAGTGGTTCCAGAGGGCAATGACACATTTTGCCAATGAGCTTCATTTTCAGACAAAGGTCCTGGTCAGGGTCAGGGTCTCACCATACCTGGCACCCTACAAAGGGAGTAGAGCAAAGCCATTGCCTCCAAAAGCCTGCTCTGTAAAAAAACAAGCTGTAAAATCCAGGGCTAGGGGCCAAGAGTAGGAAAACACCAAGGAGCAGAGAGCTCCACCTTCTCAGTGTTCTGTGTGCTCACAAAGAACAGGGAAACACAAATTCAAGGCCTTGTTCTGCCTGAGTCAGGCCTTGGACTTGTCCCTGGGTCATTCAACTCAGATATGCCAACTATTATTCTTTTCATCAATTTCTGACCCAGTCTTTCTATTTGGGAATTTCTATTTTGTATAAGTAATTTAAAGCAAATTGAGCCAAAACTATGACAGCATGTGTGTACATGTGACAGCACTGATTTGCAGCCTGGCAGAAAAAAGCTGAAGTCCTTCATGGTGATTTGAATTCTATCTCAGTCCTCTTGCAGGCGAGTTCTGTAGCACTTTTGCTACCAGCAAAGCTGGTGTAGTGCTGACTTCCACACCTGCTCCAGATGATTCTTGATAAACTAGCATTTTAGGAAGAAAAGAATCTTGTCAGAAAGCTCCTGAGGCATCCCTCAATGCTAAGCCTGCAGAACCAGACAGTTTAGCTACTGTCCACCTTAATGGCTCTGAGTCATCTTATCTTCAAATGCTGCTCAACTCAGCACCATCAGTTGGTTGATTTCTCTCAGGCATCATAGCAAGAGTGTAGCTCAGGCTTGGATTTTGATAAATCAAGGCAGGTCTTATTTTTAAAAGCAAGATAATCAGTGTAATACATCTGGTGGGAGAAACACTTTTGCAGTCGTTCAGAGACATGAGTCAAAGTTTTCCAAATCCAATAGATGTGCTTTAGGTAACCTTTTGTTTCATCCTGACCTATCCATTGAATGCAGCAGTTGGACCCTTTGATTTGCCCTTTCTTCCTTCAGGCATTCAATTTGTCTCTCGGCACAAAGTGCACCTTAGGCAATTCTAAAATATCACAGCACTGCAGTGAACTCTTCAAGATGTACACATGAATGCCTGGTCCCCTTCACTAAGATCCCAGTTCAGATCACGACCTTCCCAAAAACTCATGCTGATCACACACTTTGTAGGGAGAAATCCTAAAGATAATGTTATGCAGATGAACATATTAGCTAAGAGTATCTGAAATTATTCTACGAGAAGCCCTAAGGAGTATGAATTAACAGGAGAAGCAGAGCATGTGAAAAAACCCCTCTCAATGTCACTTTGTGCCGAGTATTCAAAAACCACACACAAACTGCATATAAACTTGGTAAGTGCTTCAAGGGGCACAATCACCATAAATCTGGGCTAACACTCCAGTCTATTCAAAATGATTTTTTAAAGCACTGTTCTGTTGATGATTTCTTTGTTTTATTTCATCCGGCTTAGGCCATTCTAGACTGGCTGTGTTTTTCTTTTGTTTACAGAGAGCGTCTCAAAGCAATAAGTCTCTGAAAGTCATCAGGATTATTATTTCTGTGGAGACACAGCTCAAATGTGGACAGGCTGAGTATACAAGTGTAAGCTGCAAGTGATGCACATGTATCTCTCAGCAGCTACAGGACTCAGTTCTCACATTTGCACTCCTGGAAAACTCTCCAGGTTTAGACTCTGTTCCTCACTTATTAAAAAGGGTTATAGGTTGGCCATATTGCTACCTTCACTTTCTGCCTAGAAAGGTGCATAATTTATTTGCTCTTGAAATTAGACAAACTCCTCAAAGCCATCCAAAACAGATTTAAAACAAAACAAAAGACAACAAAAGAAAACAAAAGAAAACAAAACTTAGTTACAGAAGCTAAATACTACTCTCAAACCCTTCCCAGCAGCATGTTTCCAGGTGACATTATACTGTGGCTACAGTTCAAGATCAAATCAGGCATGGACAGAATATGACAAAATACTGCACAGTGTCAACTGTCCAACCCCAAATTCTGCAGCTGATGGCTTGGGAAGGATATTAGAAAGCATGAGAATGACAAGCCATATGTAGAGAATGCATCATGATTTCAAGGTTGTTTATGGCCATGCAGAACATTAAACATTGAAAGTGTCCCATGAATTGCACTCAAAAATTAATTTAGAAGAAGAAAATATAGTGTTTGTCTGTTTTAAAAAGAAGAGTATTTATAGCTTGGACTGCCCCTAAATGTACTTAACTGTACCATCTGCAACATCTACTGCTCGAGAGCTGAGTCTCTCAGTCACAGAGAAAGAGCATTAGTAGTGCTTTCTTTTCCTCCTTATTAAGAGTTTATAAACATTTTTCTGATCTTCTTTAACAACAAGAATATTACTTTTTGGAAAATGCAGAAATTAATGAAGAAAGTTATGTATTTCTATTGCAAAAGTCCTTCCCCTGCTTGTGGATGAGTGGTTTGGTTTAAATACTAAATACTTCTTCTGATATCAAACACATAAAAATTGGACTGTAAATTGTCCTATCCACCAGCAGCTCACTGACAGGTCAAATGTTGTGTCTTATGCCAATCAAATGGAGCAACATAGGAGGTGTAACATACATCTAAGAACATGTGGATGCTTCAGAACACAGACAAGTAAAGAAGATAAAACAAGAGGGCAGAGGTATCTTTCAAATACATTAATATGGTACAGAACATATCCAGTAAAAGCATTTGCTGTCTCTCCTACCCAAAGAGAACAAACATTAGCACAGTGCTGCAATAAGATCACAAGTATTTCAGAGGAGCTGGCACTGTCCGTGCAATACCCTGTGTACTGAGGCAACAGAAGAAACAGTGTAAGGAAAAGAAGAGATATATCTGGAGGCATCAGAGAGCAATTTGAACATATACTTGGTAAAGCAAATGATTCCCAGCACTGATTGCCCCTCATTGGGAGTGCTACCATTGTATTCTGGGAGAATAGAATTGGCCCTGAATCCTTTGCACCACTGAAAAGGAGATGTAATCTCCTCTAGCACAAAATGTAGCCTTCGGACTTTTTTATTGACCAACTGTCAGCCAGCACAGCTAAATGGAAAAGGCACTAAAGGAGGGTCAGGAACCCTCTATTTTACCCACCTATAAGGAGTGGCTGAAGGTCACTTTTCACTAAAAGTCATTCCAGGTATATCTATGTGAGAGAAGAGAAATCTTTTGACCAGGAACACTTTTACAGAGAGACATTCTTGATTCTTATTTAACCTATGAAGTCCTGAAAACTGACCTGATTTTGTCTTTAACTACTATTTCCCTATATTGAAATAATCAACATTGCTATGTGGTGAAAAGAAGCTGGACCAACTCTTTGAGACAGTACACTTAAAATGCAGGAGTTATGAACAAAATGTCAGGGGAGTACAACTCAGGGACAAAGATAGTGTTTGAAGTCAATATTTTGTTAAGATCACATGAAATTGGTAGGTAGAGACAACAAAGCCTCAATTTGTAGAGTTTAAATCGGTTCAAAGCAATATTTACATGGAATCTTTCTGCCAACTGCTGGCAAACAGTGTAGAAAACAGACAGTTATTTAGGAGAATACTCCTCTTACTGCCTGAAATCATTCTCCAGCCCAAAGCTCCTGTTGTCCACTGCTACTATCCAGAAAAAAAAAAAAAGAGAGAAAAAAAAAAGAAAGAAAACCAGCTGCTCACATGGAAAACCAGGAGGTAGTCTATTCTATATCGGCTAGTCATTATTATTGAAATCTTACATCAATCAAAAATTGAACTGTAAAAAAGGGTTTTATTCCCTCTAAAGATTAATCTGAGCCATGAAATTAATTCCTATATTCATTTCCACAAATTTTAAGCTTGTCAGATAAAAGTTTGTTCGATTTCAAATACGTACTGAAATAGTCCTAAATTTCAGTTCCGAGTTTGAGAGGGAGTGTGAATTTTCCTTAAATCTGAAGAAAAGTTTAATTTGAATCTACATTTATGTCCAGAAATCAGTTGAGGGGGAAGATCCCATTCTGACAAACCCCTTTGCAAGACAAAGCTGCATTTTAACCAAACAGATTCTGCCTCTAATTCGCATTTCCTTGCAGTTGGTCTGTGAATTATATCTGAAAAACCAATCTCAGAACCCATCATCACCTACACATATACAAATACACCCTCAAAATTAAGATAAGCTCAGCTTTCAATAACCTTTATCCACAGATAGACTGTGTTCATTTTCACTGTTGATATTCTTAACACCAGATTAATGTTATTTAAGACTGGAGAGTGACATTTTCTGTTTCTGTAGAAAACACTGCACAGGTTAACAGCAGTGCCAGTTACCTCACCTCCCTACCATCTCTGCTGATTTTGATCTCGATTTGATTGCTCTAATTGACAAATATATTCCTATTATCCTGGGAAAATGCGTTAATTGTGCCATCTATTCCATGGGTTTTACTATAGACACTGTTGCCAACAATACAATACACACAAACAGTGCCTTTACAGGTGCACTCAAAGTTCAGACTAGTCATGAGTTACACCTATGAATGAGAATTAAGTAGAACATTCCTTTCTAAGTACTTAGAGGCTGGCAATACAGGCTTCTTTAGTAACGAAGATATTAAGCCTGAAGGATTTGGCACTAAAATGGAATTTCTTTCTGGGACAGAGATGATTTTACTGAAACATTTGATAATTGTCGTTACTATATCAAGTGTTGGTAGAATCAATTATTACAAAGGTTGCTTGACACTTCCCATTCATTATAAAACCGTCTTTTCAATTGCTGCAAACATTGCCAACCTTTAACTAGGCAGTCTAAAATTTTCCATGCTGAGTCTCTCTTCTAGGCTGATTTTTTTATCTAAAGGAAAATTTTAGCCACAACAGTCTGCCTTTACCAAGAATGAAACTGGATAAAAATACATCATTTTGGCCATATTTAAAGAAAGAAACTGAGCTGGAAATTCATATACTTCAGACAAGATCCTGAAGGAGAAGAGAGAGTTTTTATCATTGAAGTGTCTTGTGCTGTTCCTGTGAAACTCAGAAATTGTGTTGCACGGACTTTAATCAATATTTCTTGAAGGAGAAAATACCTGCAATAATAGGTAAAGATTTATGAAAAACCCAATATCTTGTTTTCACGGCAAATCTTTGTTCTTCTGCAGCACCATGTGGGAAAGTGGTGTATGTGCGTGCCAGCATACCTAAACCCCTAAATCGAGCTTGAAGAATTTAGGACTGTGTTGGCACACCTGATTTTCTTTTCCCTGCACACTCTCATTCCTATGCCATCCTGGCATCAAAAGGCAGGGGAAGATCCTCAGCTGCCCTGTGCTTCTAATGACCACCTTGCTGCTGAGCCAGTAGCACTGATGGGGACGCTGTCCTGACATGGGTAAAAAGTACAAGAAAAGTAGGAAGGGAAAGGAGGTGGCTGAAGTTCTTTGGAGAGGCAAGAACCAGAAGATGGTCAAAAACTGAGTACAGGGCTGTTCAGGATGAGTGTGGATGGAGGGAGGGGGAAGAAGACAAAACAGCTATTGGGATTTGGAGCCTGAAAAAGCACTGAGTGGGGCTTAAGAGCAGCTGGCAGACATGGAAATGGAGGTAATTTACACTGAGTAAGTTCCACCTAGTGAGGATGGTGTCCTTCCAGTACTTCTAAGGTCAATGGGGCAACCTTGTGCCACTAGGTTGCTTGTAATGGTGACCAAATTAAGCTCCTAATTTGAATTGCCTTCTGGAGAAACATTTCTCACCAGGGAAATGAACCTTCAGAGGGGAAAGTTAGATTGTAAATGAGACGTTGTGACAAAGGCAAAGGGATGAGAAGATCCATTGCCAGGTTTCAGCTAGAGAGAGTGGTTTGGGAATTTGTTTGGGAGTAGAGAAATGCAGTTTCTTCTCCTGCTTATCAGTCCAGGTGTCTCCTACAGATGTGTGAGTGTTACTCCTGCAAGACTAGACTCCACCTTGCCCTCCACCACAGTGTTTTTGTGTGTTGCTAAGCAAATGGATTTTTCCACAGCTTGTCAGCTGTCCTCTTAGGGATCCAACAGGAGACCCTAGAGTCTGATCTGCAAAACTGTTGAATATTCACAGCTAGAACTGAAATTGGTAGGAACTATTCTTTAAATATATAAAATATTCTGCGGTGCCATGAAGTCAGAGAAAAAAAAAAATCAAATTCCAGACAATCAAAAACCTTTGGCAATGTTTTCTCTTCATCTCTGTATCTCTATTTTCCATCTGTCCAAATAGAGGTGCAGTATCCCCTCATTTCATTGGGGCATTGTGAAAATAGATTATTTCGTGTCTGTGAAGCACCCAGATACAATAACAATGACTGCTGAAGAAAAGCTCCCAAGGAAATTAAGAACTCTATTCAGAACAGGCTTTGAATGGTGTGCAGTAAATAAGCCATGGGGTACACACTGAACAATGAAGATAAAAGAAAATATTAAATAGCTACTCATTAAGTGAGCAATATCCATCCTGCACTTTAAACAGAGCAGAGATTTAATAGTATGTGAGCCTGTGATTAAAGACAATGCCCTAATGCATATGACACAAAGGCTCTAGTGAATTTGTAGCAATAACTTAAGTTCTTGCATTCCCCAAGTTTTGAGTGTTTGTCTTGGCCACTTTTTTAGAATGCCAAATACTCTTAATTTAGCCCCATACAAAAAGGGGACACAGATCAATAAATATTAGAATGGAGGGGGGGGTGGGTTCCAGAACTGGCTCAACACAAAGTCCAAGGGTGTCTGGATTCAGTTCGTATTAGAGAAGAAAGCTGACCACAGCTTTTTATCTGGATCCAGAAGTCCTCAAATTTCAAGACTAAACAAGGCTTGAATCTGCTTTGGCATCCTCTGTACTGATTTGTCCTCCCTAAGATGGGAGAGTGTTTCTGTGGACCTCTTCATTATCTTGGCCTTCAGAAATGTTGCGGTACTAATCCTGACATTAAATTCTACTTATTCTTGGTATGTTTAGAGGACCTAGTTTAGCAACATCACTACAAAAGTGTAAGGTAGGTATAGGTGTTCCTAAGCAATTTGGGTAATGCAGGACAAAACATGCATTGTTCACTGTGAGACTACAAAGGACAGGACAGAGGAGGTACCACATCAGGGCACAGGGCATCCCACCAGGGTCAGGACGGAGCAGGAATGGATGCCAGCCCTGTTGGAACTCAGAATCTCTGAAACCTTGTAGGCATTCTCATGTCACACCTTCTGGAGCTCTCCAGCCACACTGAAACAGGGGACGAGAGGAAACCCAGGTAAAAGCAGTGAGAGCATCTGTGCCACAGAGAAAGGTACAGGAGTATCATAAAAATGTCTTGAGGAGCTAAGTGCCATAAACTGCTATCCAACTGCCCACAGGGAATATTGGAAAAGCAGAGGCTCAAAGAATAGGAAATCAGAGAATGCATGTAGAAGGTCTCATTTCCAAGGCAGACAAATCCTACAGCTGCACCTGCTACTACAGCCTGCACCACCACCTTGAAATTTGCTTCAGCTCTACCACGTGAAGCCACAGAAAAACAAGAAACCATGTGCCATTTCACGTAACAAAGCATTTATATTTGTCCTGTCCTCCAGGCTGTTGGCTTCTGAACTTACAGGTACACAAACAACAGAACCTCCACTCAGGTCGTTGTGCACCTGGAGTTACACAGAGGTCAGAAAGTGCTCATTTCTGACACAGAATCACATTATTCCACATAATCATGCTCCTGAAGGACCGCTTTTGCCAAGTCTTTACTCTTAAAAACTTAAACAAAATGTAAAGCAGCGGTAAAATTTTCTTTTATACAATAATTTATGCCAAACATCTTGAAAAGAATCTGTCAACAAGAATGATCAATTGCAACACTGTATAATAAAGGACTTTGTTTTATGGTGGCTGAAAGCATTTGCTTTTATCCAGTATGAACTTGTCAACAGTCAGGAAAATGATATGGATGTTTGCTCTTCAGGCCTGAGAGGGAGGTTAGAAGCTCTTGATCCCCTTCTCTTGTTTTATTCATTTACATAAAACCTTCACCGTCTGTCCAGAAATGATAGAAACAGCACATCAGAGGGCAAAACTATTGACATAACTGAAAAAAAAAAAAAAGCCCATCAAAATCAATTCTAATCTATCCTTCTTGCCATTGGATTGGCAGCCAGAATGTTCAGTATTCGAATCCTGGCTACTGAATCCCATTTCCCATGCGAGAACATGGGCAATACTGCTTTCTAATACCTGGGGTGCCACATCTGCTTAAGGCCTAATTCCTGCTCCGAGGAAGAAAATTTCTATGTTTTCAAAACTACAGACAACTCCCGCTGGTCTCTGAAGCATGAATAAGCAATAATCACATTATATATGTACACAGGGATGTCAAGAGTTACACAGCCCTGCACCCTGACCTGCTACTGCGGGTATCACAGCAAAGGTGGCACTCCACCCTCATCATAGAGACGTTTCCATCGGCATGTGGGATCTGAGTCCTGTCTGTAATCCCACACCAGCTAGCCAACACTTTTGTAGCACTTCTCGGTGTCTTTTCATTCTCAGCTTTTGGATGTGCAGTTATACAGCAAATCCAGCACCTGTCAAGCGCCCAAGTCCTGCTTTTGCCCCGTGTCCCGAGCGCAGCTCCCAAGGCTGCCGCGGGACCGGCACGGACTTTCCCCAGCTAACCTGGTACAACACCGTCATCTAGCGGAGGCCAGCCTGGAGCAACCAGCTCAGTGCCAAGGACCGGCAGTGAAGGGTGGGAAGTAGTCACCCACCTCTAACTTAGCACCAGCTTGCTCCTTCTCACTCATAAACTGCTGTGACTATCAAACAGGAATCCCGTGCTGTTCATCCTTTCTTGTTCTCATCCTCCCCATAAACCCATTTTGAAAAGGGTACTAGAAAGAAACACGTTTACTGCTGCCTTACTGGAAGGTTCTTCAAAGCAAGTGCTAGAGGTCTGTGATTCAACATGTTTGAGCACAAACACTTTCCAGTGCTGGAATTCGGTACATTATGAACAGGCAGGTACCAGGCTTTGCTGGGCAGAACAGTCCTGTTCAGACAAACTCTGCAGAAATAAAACCTGATTTTGTGTGGAGATCATAAAATGGTTTGGGTTGGAGGGGACCTTAAAGATCATCCAGTCCCATCCCCTGCCACGGGCAGGGGACACCTTCCCCTATCCCAGGTTGCTCCAAGCCCTGTACAACCTGGCCTTGGACACTTCCAGGGATGGGGCAGCCACAGGTTCTCCGGGCAACCTATGCCAGCATCTCACCACCCTCACAGGGAATAATTTCTTCCTAATATCTAAGCTAAACCTACTCTCTGTCAGTTTGGAGCTATTCCCCCTTGCTGGGGACCCCAGAGCTGGATGCAACACTGCAAGTGGGGTCTCACCAGAGCAAAGCAGAGCAGAGGGGCAGAACCACCTCCCTCACGCAATGTGAGACCAGTAGAACGTTTTGAAAGTCTTAAGCAGGTCTGTCTTCTCCCCAAATGGCAAAAAAGAGTATTAGCACCCACTCACAGGTGGTGAAATCCTGTTGCTTGGATCCCACTCCAGCTTCTTTAGATTTGTTGTTTAACAACACACCCAGGTTTGTCTCTTCAGTTTTCTGATTTGAGTAGCCCACTTGAAAAATTTCATAACACACCTTCAGATTGCTCATTTTCCCCAACCCAACTGAACATAATGAAGAATTTGGTGCTTGCTACACTTGAGAGATTTGTGTGCAGGTGTTTCATGGGGGCAAACCCAAAATACAGAAACAATGCATGTCAGAGCCCAGCAATGGCTCATCAGTTTGCTAGAACAGTGGCACTATTAGCAGAATGGGTCTGACTTCTTCCTTCCGTGTAGCTATAGTGAACAGAGCCATAGCTATGTTTGTGCTAACCTACAAACCTCAGTATACAAACATTGTGATTCCTGGTAAAATTAACTATCCAGGATTGTCTCAAATGAAGAGAAAACTTCATTATCATATCCCTTATTTCAGTTACAAAGTTCCTTTTTCTCTACATACATAATCTAGTTTTCAAATGCCAGTTTTATTACGCTGATTCCTCAAGTCAGTTTGAAGCAGACGGTATCTCAGAAGGAACATCACAAAAATACAGATGGCTCTCAGAATTTAGGTTTCTCCTGTAGGCTTTACATAGCTTTTTTTAACAATGGAAGCTCAAGAGGATTTTGTGTTCTTTCCTCCCCTGCTTTTACCCCAGGGAAGGCAGCATTGCTAATAAAACCCACAAAGATCAACCCTAAAAATAAGTATCTGCTGTTGGTCTAGACAGCACTGGCTCTTGAAAGAATTTGATCTGGGTGGTAATTACACTTCACTTTTGATCCGTATATGAATTCAGTACTGGTAAGATATGTCAGACTTTTATCTTTCTATCCTCCCCTGATCCATCCATCAGCATTTACAAAGCATTCATCATAGCAAAAACAGTGCTGCAGATTGAAGCCTTTTGTTCATTCCCACAGCAAACAGCACAGACAACAATAGTGGAAGCTTCTTCTTTACATTACCCTGCCATCATTCTTGCACCATGACCAGAGAGAACAAGTTTAAGGGTGAGAAAGCATCCCTTTTATTCATCAGCTTATGTTATAAATTTGCCTGTCCTTAAGGTCTCTCAGGGAAGGCAGACTGTACATACAAATATCTAATAAAAGATCTCATCTCCCTCTGAATGCTGAGCTTCCATTTCATCCCCAGACCACTGGCTATTACATTACTGCTAAGTAGTGGACTGGGAGGTATCAATTTTACAAGAGAATGCTTGTCTGATGATAACAACACCAAAATCTGGTGAGGTCTCTGTTTAGATACAAGAAAGAGAAAGCAAACCCTTTTACCATTCATCTCCTCTGCTATTCCAGACACTGTCTCTATGTTTACCTTCTGGCCTCGAAGAATCAGCAGAGCAGCTTACTTGGTGGTGAACGGATTTTTGTTCTTTCTAAAGGCTGATGGCCTTTAGAAAGTTCTGTCCTCAAGCTCCCAGATCTTGCTGCAAAAATAGGTGAACAATGACTAATCAAGCACCAGAGACTGGAAAAGTATTTTTATGATGACTGGATTTCTCATTTGGAGCACAATGGCTCTCCTAAGTTCACTTCACTAGCTTCTAATTTGCCAGTTGCCAGATGATAAGGGTTTTTTTGCTACTTAAATAATTCTTTTCCTTTTCTCATTGTTTCTGTAGCTATTTCCACCACCTCCGTTTTAAAAACAATTGAAAATCAGAAAAACCAATCTAAATCTAAATGCCTGCCTTTGCCTCTCCACAGATTCTTCTCTTTCATGGTAAAGATCTTCATTAATTTCACTTCAAGGAAAGAATTTAAAGGGAGGAATAGTATTACTCATTTGCCTGCTGTTCTTGGCAGGCAGTGACATGTACGGAGCAAAGCCACAGGTCCTGTTATTGCCTTCGAGTTAAAGCAAGAGAGAGAGAGAGAGAAACAAAGGCATTGCTGTTTCACAGAAAGAGAAATGAGTAATGGATGTTTTGTGGGTCACATTAACCTGTATGGACACTTCTGAGTAATTCTTTGAATCCTGAGGTCTTCAGGAGGTCACTTGCTTCTTAAACATCCATTTACAGTAAACTTAGAAAACAGATAGCTCTGGATTAAGTGGATCTCAATTCTCTTCTACTTTCTGTTGAAAATTGTTTGCAATCATGTCAGGATCCCTTGTCTAGTTTCAGGTTCAGTTGTGGGGCTTTATACCAATATCAGGCATTACAGATAAAAAATAATGTCTAAAGTTGTTTCATAAAGTGAAGAGAATGTTTTCAATCTTCAAGAAAATGTATCTTTGGGCAAAAGCTGAACCTGAGAATGTCCACTGTTTTCAGTGAAGCTGTGACAATTCCTACCAGTAATCTTTACATTTAATTTCCAATTTCATTTTGATGCTCCTTGCTGAACTTAAGACAGACTGAAGACAGAAACATGGTGAGTGTGTTAGCACAGCACCTAACACAATGGAATCCCAATCTCAATTCGGGCTTTCAAGCACTACCAAAATATGCACAAGAATAATTAACAAAGAGTAATCACATTTAGGGGCCTTCTGACTAGACTTGAATACCACGGCTGTCTAGATGAGTGACAGCCTACAGACCATTCTGACCTATGGGATGAATCTGTCTCAGTCCCAAAGGATTTTGCACCATATATTTGCTAATATATCAGCCTGGGAACTGTGATAGTGCACGAAAAGAAAAGGGCAAGGATATGCAGCCAAACCTGTCTGTGACTGTAAAGCTGATCCTTGATATATTACAGGGTTTAGAAGCCCTCCAAAAGTGGCCAGAAACTAAACATTGTGTAACCAGGTAATCCTAATTCTGGTTCACAATTCCTTCACTTGTACCTAAAGTAAATCACTTAATAGCCAGACTTCAACTTTGCATATCAAAATTGCTTATTGACAAAATATTTAGGAGAGAGCTGGAAGGGAGATGTGAAAGTCAGTCAGCATTCATCTGCTGCTGAAGCTGAGCAATCTCCAAGCGATCCATGACTGCAGTGAGTGAACCTCCAGTCCCTCTGAAGGTTTGTGGTTGATTATGGGGGGTCGGAATTCTGTGTGCAGAATTGATAGCAACTACAAACCAGCCTTTCTCCAGAATTCAGCCCTAGACATGCTGAGACAGGGGTGAGGGAGTTTAGGAAGGGTTGTGTGGCTATGAATACAATACAAGGAGGACTAATAATGCTATGAGCCACACCATTGGAGTCTGAAATCAAAAGTTTCCAAGAACTTGTAACATGTGAGAATGTAAGAACAATGACACTGAGCCGCTGACAGCTCCCTTTAGCCCAGTGCATTGTTTTCAACATAAAGTAAAGAATATACAAAACAAGGTGTGTGCATAGAGCAATTCTTCCCCAGGGACAGCCTCCTACTCTCTAGCTATCAACAGTTTATCACTGAGAGATCATACCAGAACTATTGTGTTTAACAGTCACAAACAGACCAACCCTTCATAAAATATCCTAATCCCATTTCTAACCTACACTGACTTCTGACCTGCACACCATCTCACGGCAACAAGTTTCTAAATGTAATTAGGAGTTGCACGAAGACGTGCTTCCATGTCATCAGCTGTAAACACAAAACTGTTCAGTGCCATGTAGCTAGTGGCCAGAGCATTGCTCATTTCAGCACAAAGTACTAGACTTCATTAATATCCTGGGTAATTATGATAGCTTAGAGTGCTTTTAAATAATAATGATTTAACACAGCCTTGAAAGAAAAAAAAAAAGGTATTTCAAGAGCAGGCAATGTTGGGTATCATCCAAAATGCCTCCTCTAGAAATGCTCCTTACCCACTGTCTAGACCAACAATATTCAGATAAGAATCTGAATCCTGGTCACTACACTGGAATCTTAGGCATGTAGATCATCACACATCCCTAGCCACTCTCCCCCGCTACATGCCACTGCTCTGAGAGCAATAGGACAGCCTGCTGCAAAAAGTTATATTAAAATCCTGTAATGGAGGGGAAAAAGCCTCCTTTGCCTTCTGCACACAATTGCCTCAATCTCTCCCCACCAGAACTGTTATGTCTCAAAGACAGAAGCCAAAGATGGCTGCACAAGCTGTGTTCACTTCTGTGTCTGCCTGCAGCAACGCAGTGGATAAACAACAGCCATTTCAGCTGAAGAATTAGGAAAACCATCTAAGTGAATTGCTCATTGGTGGCATTTCCAGGGGAGTGCAAAGCAGCACAGGATGAAACAAAGAGAAGCAGAACCTTCTGCAAACAGAGATTTCAGCATCTGCATAGCTCACAGGAGTATTTCACATTCAGCATCTGTCTTTGAAGGTGAAACTTTCTGTACTGGTCACTGAGGGAACAATTACATGCAAATAAATTGACACCATTAACTCAGCGGGGTCTGAAACATATGGGGACAAGTCAGTGGACGTTTTTCTTCCAGAAATAAGCTACTTCTATCATGGAAATAATGTTTGCTGACACTGTAATTAAGAATTAAAGCTGCAGAAAAATGTGAGGTTTGCTAAAACACAATAGATATCTTTTATCCATACAATATATGGCACCAAAATATGCAGTGTTCGAGGGAGGATAATTAATCAGTGTTCTCTTGCTGAAGTTCATTTAATTGTCTATGATGGTCTGTGTTGGGGGGACTATTGAGTTTTAACAGTGAACAAGATCCGGCACCATGGGGAATACTTACATGAATAAAGATTGCATGATCAAGATTTTTGATCTGGGAATTGCTATTCTGTAATCATCTGTAAAGAACCAGGAGTGCCCCTGGCACTGTATATATAATAATAAACTATTAACAATAAATCATGTAATTAAATCTTCACTTCGAACATTCTTTTCATAATTCTTGCCTCAGATTTAAGTTCCCACATCAGACATGTTAGGTCCCCATAATATTATTAAAGCTCCTACACTTCAGCTTTTAAAATTCCCCTAGGGATCTATTGTTTCTTTGTTTAATGTGTTTATGAGCCAAAGGCCCCATTAAATACAATAGGGAAACTCCCAGACCTTTAAAAACTTTGCCACCAGAGACATTTCTTAGGAAACAGGACCATTTTTGTCATTCCATCGTGTAACTATTGGAAAGTCTATTGATCAGAAAAGTTCTAGGAGAAAAACAAAAAAAAAAAATATTTCACTTCCATGGATCATCAGGTCCTTAAGGCCACAAAGCTATACAGGGTAGAACTGCTGCACTCAGACAGTTTTCCCTTCTCCATTTCATCTGGTCATTCACACAATCCCATATTACGAATATTTTCTATTATGATTGCTCTGTATGTCTCATGGCCTTTGTAGATGCTGTCTGTAAGGGTAAGACCAAGCCCACTTGTATTTCCTTGGTCTGGAAGGTAAGGAGATGGGCACATGTTTATGTTCCTCTAAATCCACACTGTACATTGTCCTCTACAGATTTGGATGGAACATTTGGTCTGAGACAGGATATGCTGCCAAAACCAATAGAAATATTGATGATCAAAAATTGACTTTTAAAAATGAATGTCCATCTACCTTCAACAGGACTTAAATATGGAGAGAGATCTACAGAGAGCAGAGGAGAAGGATGAAGCCACTATCAGTGTGCTGAAAAAGCTGTAGCTTACCAGAGACATACTTCGTGGGCTGAACCCTTGCTGAAAATTATTTGATAGTGTAATCCAGTGTGTGTTCTGGTTTATTTTAGAGGGGTGTTCTTATCCAGCTGCCAGATTCTCCTCAATTGCTTGCCTCATTTCTCTAAAAGGTAAAACTCATTCAGAATTTATTCAAGTCTCTTTGGTGAAGCCACGAAGGATAGGCTGGGGTGCTGTGATTTACCAATCACAATTCAAAGATGGCACAAAGCTAAGTGGGGAGTTCACACTTGTGTAAAAATACATCCAGGGGATATGCAGGGTTCCTGTGTAACTGCTTAAGTCTACAATGAAAAATGCCTGGCGACACTATGCCAGTGAAGGTGGTTAATCTGTAGTTGAGTTGACAGTTTCTCAACATAAAAGAGCTTAGAATGAGGTTAGTGTGAGCCATGGGTGAAATGGAAATTCCTTTCGCCTTGACTAATGCATTTTAAGTGACACCCACTTAGGGTCAAAAAATTACAAGTTCTATTTTGTTAAACAGTTAAAAAAACCAAACATAATCTGTATTAGGCTGGAAAGTTCTACGTTCCAGTGAACATGAGGGATGGTGAACATAGCCTGTGGGCCAAACACAGCCCACGCAGAGCTTCACACTGTTGAAGCTTTCATCTTCATCACCCCGAGGTACAGCCCACAGAGAGTACAGGATCTCAACATGCAGTGCTCCATCTTGCTCCAACCTAACGCATTCCACATGCCAGGACCTGTATCTCCTATGAGCTGCACTGTCACACCACAACTGAAGAGGCTGACAGCTCACTGTGCAAGCATTCAGGAGGTGGGGGGGGCTTCACTTGGACTTCAAGAGGATGAAAGTGAGGTGCAAGTTCTGTGACCAGCACAGCTCCCACAGGGCTGCTTCTTATTCAGGAGTTACTAATGGACAGTGAACATATTCACCCATCAGTTTGTTGGCTCCTCATAAACTGCATTCTCATGTAATGTATGTCCCATGCTAATATTTACAAGTCACTAAAAAATACAAACCAAGTGTGTTTTGCTCCTGCATGTCCCTCCTATCTCTCTAAATTAATATAAAAATCTAGTATATGCTTGATTGTGAAGATAGCTAAAGGAAAAAGGTCATGCAAAAATTCACATAAACAAGGGAATTTTCATGCTAGACAATTTACATCTTATGACCCAGTGTTAAATAAGGAGGAGTGTTAGAAAAATGAGACTTGGATAAATGAAGTTGCAGCTGTACCTCTGTAATGCCTTTACACGGCTTCATGGTATAAATGTAATGAAGAGATCTGGTATCATAATCTACTTTCCCAGATTGCCAGTGGAAAGTTATTACTATAATTAATACAGATATGGTATCTTACTTATAAGAAATGTTGCAGACAAGTTCTCCATACACCTGTGAAATGACTACAAACAGGGTTTGCATGCCAAGAGTTTCAGCTGAGTCAGTTGAGTGCCCCCAAAGCTACCGGTACAAAAGCCCTTCTAGAAGTAGCAGTTGTGTCCATAACGTCCAAGTGATTTAGCTGTGGTAACAGAATAAGAAAGGACTAGAATAAATTTGTAATTTTTCATTCCCAAATCTTGGAACAAATCTGAGGATCACATCTTGTTTCTTGGCCTAGTGTTCTATTGTGTCTTTTGAGTTACCTTTTTTTGAGTTAAGCTTTATAGCAGTCTGATCAACCATCAGCTCTCTCTAAAGAAAGAGATTAGAGATTGAGTTATTCAGGATTGATCCTTTTTTGGTTTTTTCCCTTAAGTCTCACACTCAAAAATATATTTTCTTCTTTTTAGTATTAAACCCACATGGAAACTGAAACTTATACTCTACTGACACAAATCACTTTTTTTTGCTTTATGTATTGAAGGAAACTGAATTTTATCC
The DNA here is from genome assembly GCA_013397055.1 of Pachycephala philippinensis. NCBI lineage: Eukaryota > Metazoa > Chordata > Aves > Passeriformes > Pachycephala > Pachycephala philippinensis. The sequence continues at coordinate 416,878 of VWZT01005484.1, forward strand.
TGTAGGTTCAGTTAAATTCCTCCTCCAGTGCCTTCAGTATTGGAGGTTCCAGCGTTCTCCATGTTAGCAGTTAACAATGGAAACAATGATCCATGTACTCACAGCCCAGGCTGCATTCCTGGCCTCTAGAGTTTAAGAGACCCTTTACAGAGGGCAGGGGTGTACCCTGTTTGCAGCTCTGCCATGGGCTCGGCCTGCAACTGTGGACAAAATGTTTAATTGTAATATCCTACTTTCTTTTCTTCAGATGAAAGAAATTAGACAATAATTTATAGCCTCCTTTTAAAATCCTCTCAGATTTATGAATGAAGCAATCCTCCTTCCCTTGCTACTGCATTCCTGCGATGGCTTTCTGTTGGAAACAAAGGATGTCTGGTTAGAAGGGTGACTAATAAGCAACCTAAAAACAAAAGGAGTCTAGTACTAGGACAGCATGACCTGCAGTAATTCTGCTGCTCTCAGACACACACCAAGGATTAGCAGTCATCCTACACAACTCCCTCGACCATCAGAACAGTAAAAAAATAGAAAAAAATAAAAAAAAAAAAGATAAGATAAATCCTCTTGTCCCAAGCTTACGGCTCAAAGGACACAAAATAATAAGTTCATTCCTAACTTATAGAGTATTTATTTGGAGGAAACTCTGGGAAGGAATCCTATGGAAATTAACCCTTGCTTCTCTGGATGCTATTACTACATGCAGAATTTCCATAATTCTCTAAAATTTCTGAGTCCTTAGAAGCAGAAACTGCCCTGATTGGTTTCTCACGTAACCTCCAGCCCAAAAACACCAGAGCCAGGCTGGAGGGAACAGTTATGCAACAGAGCCTGTGAAAGAGAAAAAACTGCTTGAGGCCAATTGGCTGCTTACATCACATATTTTCATGCTCTGTTTACAACCTCTCTGTATAGGCATCTCACTGTTCTGCTGTATAAGTTGTGGGCAAATATCTCTGATAAAGTAAGAAAAAACTAAACAAGTTATTGAATGTTCACCTCAAATTTCAACTCAACAGTCTTTTAAGTGTCACATGTTTAATGAAGAGCTTGTTTCATTAATGGGCTGAGTATGATGAGTGGGGATACCTTCAGTATAACTCCTGGGAATTATGCTTTGAGACCACAAATCACACCACATTCATTCATTCATTCTTCTTAACTCTTTTGTATATATTCCTGCTTGATCAAGAACCAGCAGATCTCTGTTGGAAGTGTGATGATGGGACTGTTTGTGTGACTTCTCTCTGTGCAGCTGAGCCAGTCGAAGAACAGTTCTCCCCTGCTTTTCAGAGCTGTGTATCAAGGCTGGCACCAGAGTGAGATGGAGAAATGTCTGCTGGGGAAGCTTCATCCCAGCTATGTCAGAGCCCTTCACAAGAAGGAAACCTTTTACCCGGTTTGTAGGACAACAGTACTAAAAGAAAATCCCGAGGAAAACAAAAGTAATGGAAATTTAAAGTGAACTTCACATTCAGCACCTGAAACACCACATGTAAAATATTTCTCCTTAACTCATGAGACTGCACATGAGAGAGGGGGGAAAAAAAATCACTGTGTGGACATCACAGTGCCTCAAGAAAGCAAAAATAGCACCAACAGCTGGCTTTAGGATTGAGGACAGAGATCTTGTGTTACCCACAGGATGTTGCAAACCTGGAAGCTGCAAGCAAACAGCATTGCTGGGTTTAGGTTGGTTTTCAGGGAATGAATGCAGAGCAAGTAAGATCTAAAGGCTTCACATTTAAACGTGAAAATAGTCTCTATTATATTAGAAAATCTCCACTGAGATTAGAGCCTGTGCTTTATGGATAGGAACACATTAATTCAGAAACAATCCTGAATATTTGAATTACGCCCACAGGCAGCAATAACGATCTGAAGGTTTGGTAGAAGAAAGTTGTTAAGAATTGTGTTCAGTTAAATTATAGTGTATCCTCCTGGGTTGCAGTGGAGCTTCGGATCTCTTTCCTTTTATAAGCAGCACGTCAGTCAACAAGAATTTAGCTTGGAGGAATGCATTACAAATGTAGAACAAATCAAATTAGCTCTCAGATATTATCTGTTGATATCTCATTTCTTTCTCAGACTTTTAACCACTGGAACACAACATCTGGGCAGTTGGGGGAAGCAACTGTTTTACTAAAAAGTACTAAATATAGGCGCTATAGGACAAATTAGAACATGCTGCGTTGCCACACCACCGACAGCACAGGATGAACCAGGAACAGCTACCTGCTGTGAAAAAGGTAATTCAGTCTAGCTAACGTGTCACCTTTACAGCATAAAAAGCCAAGTTAATCATTGCAATTATGTGCTAAGGATGAGTGACAAAGTCATCTGTTGCAGTAGTTATTTAAAGAAATCACGATTTGGAGCACCATTTACTTGTTTCAAATTTTCCCTGCCACTGAAATTTGAAGGCTCCTGAAGAACTCATTAATGCATTCCATGATGACAACCACAGGCTCTATACTTAATATTCTACATACTTTTACATAAATTTAGAGCAGCATTCTTTCTTCTTTTTAAATGTAAATAGTTTGCCTGCCTGAAAGTTCTTTGCAATGTTCATAGAATAGACTGGGGAAGGAATTATGTGAGTTGCTTGGTCAAAGTTTTACACAGCATTTCACCCTGATCAGCATTAAGTGACAAGCTCCAGTGACACACAAATACTTGATGCCATGATGTGCATCAGACCGGAGGTTTTACTGCCCAACACTTTAGTGGATTCAAGAAGAGCAAATGAAAATTTACTGTAGCAGAAGTGCCACAACTGTGAGTTCTGTTAGGTAGCAATCAGACTATGAATCACATAATAAACAGTGCTGTTGCTAGCAAAGGCTTCTGCAGCCTCCCTTACCCACAAAGATGATAACTTTTCTCTGCCACAGCTGAGTGCTGTGAGAAAGGAACAGGAGTAAGTTCCCTGCAGCACTAAGGTTTCCTTTAGAGGCTAAAATTGATCCACTATTGCAATAGAGTTTAGGAAATTCAGGCTTTGACTTGTCTAACACTTTAAAGCCCCTGGTGAAGGTTCCTCGCTCAAATCACCCAGAAACAGGCTAGAGCACTACATCATCTACTGCAGAGAGCAACTGTGTACTGACATGGCCTTTGGGTGACATGAACCAACAGACTGTTACCCAAGGGCATCATGTTTAGCCAGCACAAGTGCATAAAAGTCTTTATCAGAAAATTATTAAACATCAGGTTCTAAAAACCTACAGCAATTTTCATCATTAAAACCAAAGAGAAAGTTGCTAAATGTGCCTACATTTGAATATCCTGATGCCTTCCATGTGCACCTCGAGGAAGCAAATCTCCATGTTTACCATGTGCCACCCAGAGGAAAACTTTGCTAAAACCCCTCTTTGTGATCAGTCATTACTCAGCTCTTCCTAAGGTTTGTGCAGTGCTTTCTGCAACAATCTGTCCACCCACCCAGACAGTGAGCACGCCTGCCTCGTCCCCTGCTGGTACAGGCAGTCACATCATAAACTGATCAAATGCCATTGTACAACTCAATAGGCTTTTTGGACCAAGTTTCCAAAATTTGGGAGTGGGCCTTTCTTCCATTCAAACTAATTTGGGCAACAATGAAAAAATTCACTCACAAACAGGGTTTCTGACTACATCTTTTTCCGTCAGCGGTTCTTGTTTTCCGCTCCAACCCACATCATCTATTCTCTTCCTTCCACCCATTCTTCCCCCCAAAAAACACTGGCTTGGACGCTGTGCTTCAATTTTCTGTAGAACTTTCTATTTTTCTTTCTCATTCTTTTTGTTTAGCATATGAAAGGAGCTTCCTGTTCAGAAACATGGGAGTCCTACACCCTCGGTAATGATGTATTCAGCCCATCAATGATCTTGGCATGAATGCCTTGAACCTTAATATGCCTGATGGGATTTTCTGTACATGTCATCATCATCATCAGTTCAAAAAACAATGCACAGCATTTGTCATCTTGCACTTAATCAGCTCCCTTCCCAGTCCTATGGTTCTAGTAAGAAAAATCTAGTAAGAAGGCTTACAAGTTTCCTTCTCTTAAATATTTCAAATTATAAATTTCCAGTGAAATCTGTTCTACAGAACAGAAACAGAAGCACCAAGAGGAGACAGTGCTGTTGCAGAAGTCCCAACATGATCAATACTGTCCTGCTTTTCCAATCTTAAATCCCTGCAGCATCCTGCCAATGCTCACACTGTTCAAGGCTTACTATAACTGTATTATCCAAATCCTGGGCTTGTCCTGTGCTAGGGAATAGGAATGAAACACACAATGTAATCCCCGTTCAACTTGAAAAAAAAACAAACAAAACACATCCCCCAAACTCTACATGGCCTAGAACAAAATTCTGTCTTGTTCAAATATGTGGGATGAATTCAAAATCTATTTATACAGGTCCAAAAAAATGCAGCAGCAGCAGCGACTTGAAATAAACTGAAATATTTGTCTATTCAGGAGTTTAATGTACAGAAACACCTAAGTGCAGGCTGTTCCCTTCTGCTGCGTTTTAACTGCAGTGAAGTTCTCCAGTGAAGGTAGTGGACAGCACTTGAATCAGCGGGTGCAGCAGCAGCAACACACCTTGTTGTGTGAACCAACACAACAAGGGCTGTTCTTCTCCAAGTGGGGCTCAGCAGCACAGCGGCCAGCCACAATTTATTCTATATGGTGCAATTCTTCAGCTAATTCTTCTCCGAGAAAAGCTGTCAGTCTGGAGCTTGTGCATCTTAACCTCTGACAAAGCAAGGCACATACACTGCTTCACTTTAACTCTTGTGGGGACTTGCTCTGTGCCTACATAAACATCAAAACATATTTTGATTTTTACTTATGGGTGAGCAGCAGAGCTAATTTACAACTGTCAGCAAGTGCCATCCTAATTAAAAACAAATGACTAATTGTACAAGTACAGGGCCTGTTGACACAGGCTACACACATCAGTCAAAGCCGACCAGGCTTCAATTTGAGGAAAAGCAGCACCATCTAGTGCCCTACAGTAGTCAGAGATCCAAAAATCAATTTCACAAGCCCACACAGAAATTTCAAGATAGCCAACACTCACAAAAGCAGTAGGACACCAGAGGTTTAACTCTATCAGCACTTCTGATAAAGGGAAAATTCTTGTTAAAAAAGAGCTGCTGAAGAGTGAGATGTTTTCAGGCAGAACAGAAATTCTTTAAAAGACAAACTAAGAAATTATTCTGTCATCTATAAAAAAGATGCAGTTCAAAGGCTAAAACTTACCAGAAGGCTACTACTGTCTATGAAAAGCTACTAGAAATAAAAAGCCAAGCTTCAAGAAGTTCAGTAACATTAAGTTATAGCAGACTCAAAACATAAGACAGTATGAAAAGAGATTTGAGAAACCTTGAGAAAATATATGAGGAAAATTAATATAAATTCTTCTTCAAGCTCATCAGGAACAGAAATTGTTAGTACAGCGAACATATGATCAGAAAGTAGAAAGAACAGTAAGAAAGAGAGCAGACTGCAAAAAACTTTTCAAATGTTTTGGGATCTGGGGTTTGGTTTGTTTGGGATTTTGTTTTGGATTTGGGGCGGGGTGGGAGTTCATTTAGGGTGTGTTTTTTTGTTGTTGTTTGTTTCATTGGGGGTTTAGTTTGTTTGGGAGGGGGTGTTGGTTTGTTTTTTGTTGTTGTTTTTTAATCCACATTCATCATCGAGAGGCTTAGACTAGCTCCCACTCCAGACAGCTCATTTCAAATTAGAGGATCAATGATGCTACTGGACATTTCAGTGACACAAAACAGTAACAGATCTTTATAATTAGACAGTAAATACCCAATAAATCAATTAGACAATAATTGAGCTACCAACCACCATAATCTCTCACTTAAAACTTCAAAAGAAGCAGGTAAGAAATGAGACAATTTTTAACAGAGTTTTCCAGGGACTTATGTAGGTGAGCTATGTCAGGTGAGCAGACCTCCTTCAACTGTGCTGACACCCTGTGATATAAAAATACTGTACATACAGCTAAATGTGTTATGCTGGCAAATATGGCTCAAGTAAAGGGTATGTGGGACTGACATCCATTACCATTCTCAGAGTCTACAAGTGTCATCAACAGATATGAATTCTAAAATTTATCAAGGTAGAACTTCCTGATTTGCCAGCATGTTGAGCATCATGTCAGTCCTCCCATACAAAAATCCAAGTACAAAAAGGAATAGAGAAAAAAAAAATGATTGGCAGACCTTGCATTCCTCACCACTGTAGGAGAAAGTGCCAGAGCACGCTGCTTTTGCTAACCCTACAAAGAACCTAGATAACTAAGTTTATTAAGTCAAAAGTCAAGCTTTGTAGGAAGTGCAGACCTACATCTCTCATATGACTCAACAACATAATTATAGCAGAACTGTCTTTTTTTGCACAGGAAGGAAAGTAAATTACAAACAAGGTGGGCCTGAGAAAGCATGTATTAAAAAAGAGCTTTTTTCAGGTCCTAGTGTACCTTCATTGCAGGTAACTTATGAGCAACTTAAGGCGTCCAGCAGAATTTAATGTATTCAAGAACTGAAACATGCTACAAACAGTGGAAATGAATGCAGCAGGCAACTCAACAGCATGCAAGCAACAACCTCAGTCTCTACTTATGGCCTTGCAAACCATAACTTAACAAAGCCACAATGAAAATATCTGAAAACACTGCAATGAAGCCCGTCTTCTTTATCTTAAGCGGGAGATTCATATAAACACCATTTCCCTACAATGAGGATATGCATCACAAATTTGAACAGAGCCATAAATTACAGCACCACTGATTGATGTAGTGTTGTCCCCAAAAGCAGTAATCTGCAAGACCTGGGTATTAGTAGGGACAGGGTTAAAACAACACACTAAAGATACCACTTTCTCTGACAGTGAGGCTGATACCCCAACTTAATAAAGCACTACAGAAGAACACACACCCTCAACACAAGAAACATGACAAGTCAAATCTCAAAGATAAACCAAAATTTATTTAAAACAACAAAAATAAGACAGTGCTACTGCCAAGATAGAAAAAAAAATAAGGGTTCTTTTACTGAATGTGACAAGACAGCCAATTTACAGCAGTTTACATTAATTCTGAGATCAGGTTGGGTTTTACACTGCTTCAATTGACTACATGTACTTTCTCCAAGACAAACTGGTTCCCCTTCCCTCCCCTTTCCAAAAGAACTGACAAAAATATCCTACAAAAAACATATACAGAATTTTGATACATGATTGAAACATGAACCACTGTCCAAAAGTCTGGAACTTTCCAAGAAGTTTAAGTCCTTTGTTGCTTCAACCAACCCTCAATGGGGGAGCTACAAGCACAACGCCATCCCCTCTGACAAAGAGCATCGGAATATTCCTTTTGGTAGACTGTGAAGAAGGAAAGAAAAGTTTACATTTGCAAAACATTCGTTTCAACCACAAAAACACACCTAAAACAACTCCAAAACAAACACAATGTTCTGGCATGCTGAAGAGATCAATACAACTAACACCAAGTCTCTAGATATCCTGTGTACTTTCATAATGATTTGTCTAAAACCTCTGTTTGAGCTTGGTTCACAAAACAGTCAGCAATAAACTACTTTAACAATATAATACAGTGTAGTTTAAAAACAAAAAAATCTGCGAGGATAAATAAACTACTTTTTTAGTCCTTACTTTATAAATCTCTTCATAGGTTTCTTCATCAATCTCTATTGTAGTCACAGTTTCTTCCACATCACCCAAAATCATATTTAAGTGCTGATCATATGCCTGTAGGAATTAAGTTAGTTTATTATGTTTTCCAAATTCAAACATGAGTTTATTAAAATGACAATTTTAGCAAGACTTTCAGACATAAATAGTTTAGTCTGATTTTGACCAAAACAAAGTAGTATTAGTTCTCATTATAACTCAACACAAACATAAACAAATGAGAACTCGGCAGCACAAAAAAGAAGGCACAAAATTTACATTTACTGAAACACTCTTGCAGGAAATAGCTCTGAAGCACTCTGTGAGAGCACTTACAAGACCTCAGAGACAGACAGACTTTGTTAACATTAAACCAGCTACACACTCTCAGCTGCCAGTCCGGCTTCCTGTAATTAACTGCCTGGGGCCAGCTTAAAGGATATGAAAGCTGCTTCTCATACAGTGCTACAAAACCTTAAACATATTCCAAAAACCTTACAAAAGCATGTTGCAACTAGATGTGTTCCTCATGGCTCTCTCATTACCTCTATGTTTCCAAAGGAGCTGAGGCCCAGTAAACACATGGTGCAATTGGTTCTCTTCCCCAGCAGAGCACAGCACTCAGGGAGGGTGACTGACTTAACAGAAAGCAAAAATCTGAGAAGCCAGCTGAGTACATATCCTGTCACACCTCCCAGGGTGTGCCTTAAGGGATTCTTGTTTGATAACGATGACCTCAGTCTTGTAGAGGCCTCAGGCTAAATCACAAGAAGAGGCCTGCAGCATTATTGCTTATTTCACAGACACAGAAATGGAAGCCAGAAAGCAGTGAAATGAGTTGCTTGGTATCATTCGGGAGACAAGAAAAACAAAATACATCTCTTGACTTTCTAGGGAAGCAGTTAATAGCAGACAAAGTACTGAACAAATTAGATTTTTCCACCAATCACATTACACTTCTGGTAACTAAGACAATTCTTAATCTACTTTCTCTAACCATTTCTGCACTTTCAACCATGAAATACAATTACTCATGTTTTAAAACTAATTTTTTCAACAACCAGTGGAATATTACAGGCAAACTTGTTTAACAGACTGTTGTACATAAAGAAAGGCTGCCCAGTGCTTAGCTGAATGAGTACGACAACGTTCTGAAAGTTTTACTTACGTGTAATCTGCCTCTAAGCTCTCTGTCATTTCTCATTTTGACATAGATTCGCTCATCTAGACTGAGTCTGATGAGATCGAGTGGCTCCTCTACAGTATTTGTTGTTTGTTGCTAAAAAACAAAAGCATTATTTGTACAGAAGAAGCCTGTGAAATTTTCCATTCCTCAGCGTTTGTGAGACAAAACAAAGGAGTGAGAACACAGATGCAAATACTTCAAATCATTCCTTCACATCCTGGTGAACCTGAGTGCAGCTGATTTACCACTCTACTGATACTCACCAGCCTGAGCAGTGTGAGTCAAAAGATTACAGTTTAGTCTTGTAGCAAATCATTCCTCACACACAAGGGGATTGGAACTAGATGATCTTTAGGGTCCCTTCTAACACAAACCATTCTATGACTCTGAACTGTTGTTCTTACCAGCAGCCACAGTTTACACTGCAGCAGAGAGCCCACACTTCGTGAGCCAGCACCACACGTGTACCACGGCACGGTGCGGGCTGGAACAGCCGAGCCCACGCCGACACCGGTGCCAGCACAGGGAGTTACCCGGGCACACACTCGGGTGCCCCCAGACACCCAGGCACACACTGCTCCCACACACTCACCGCTCCCGAGCCCTTGCTGGGCCTCACAGCAGCCAGGCCAGGCCCTGAGGCTGGCGTGAAACCCCAACACACACGGGCCTGAGGCCCCTTTCTCTGCGAAAGGCGCACTTTGAGGATCACAACTAAAAAAGGGTGAAGACCTCCGTGCATACCCCACATCTTCCACATCTCGTATATATCCCATATCTCCGTTCTAGCTACCTCGTTCCTTCAGAGCCAAGGGCATTGCCCTCGGCAGCTTTGCCCCCCTTCCCTCCTCCGGCAGTGCCCGGGACCAGCGGGCTCGCAGCGAGCCCCGCCCGCGCCCCGACCGCAGCACAAGCTCCGAAGCCGAGCGGGGATTTCATCTCACACGAAAAGCGCACCCCGGGGGCTGCACCTCACGGGGGGGCCGGGCGCGCCCGGCCCAGCCGCGCAGCCCCGAGCTGTCCCCTCCTGCAGCTGCTGCAAGAGGCCAGAGCCGCTCACCTGGTCCACCTCATCCGCCATCTTTCAAACCGCCTCCCGCGCCCGCCCGCGAGACTTTATGGCCCGGCCCCTTCCCCTTCGCTTCCTTTCCCCCGCGCGGGGCCGGGCTGGGCCTGCCCGCGCCGAGAGCAGCATGGGCAGAAAGCGCAGAGCAGCGCCCCGGCCCGCGGCCAGCAAGAAGAGGCGCTCCGGGGGTCTGCGGGAGGAAGATGATGAGGAGGAGGAGGAGGGTGAGGGCGAGTGCGGCAGGGAGGCCGTGGCG
>VWZT01005484.1:427122-447968 GCA_013397055.1 Pachycephala philippinensis
GGCGCGGGCCGCGGGGGTCGGGGGGGCAGCGGTGCCAGCGTGCCCTTGGGAAAGACGGGCGCGCCGAGCTGGAGGGGCTGTGTTATCGGCTGTGTTATTGGCTGTGTTACCAGCGGGGGGATCAGTGCCCCAGATCCTGGGCATTAAACCCCCGTGTGTGACGCGGGCCCCGCGCGTTGCCCCAAGCGCTGACAAAGGCTGAGCGAGCCCGCGAGGGGTTGTTTTATCTCGGCCGCGCTCTCCAGAGCAGCTTCACGTGGCAATAAGTTGTTGTGAGTAGCAAGCACAATGCTTGGTTTTCCGCCGATCCCATCGGTAGGACTATAGGAATTTTTAAGTACTTCCTGTGAGTTACCTATGTATTTTCCTCAAACAAATCTCGCTGTTCACATTTTGCCTGTCTGTAAACAAACAATGACGCTCAGCATTGTGAGTGCTCACGTTGTTCTGTAGCTGCTTCTAATGAAGTTCATGGAGGTGTTGTTTCAGATTGCCATGGAGGTGAAACTCCGTCCTCTAACATAAATCTTCATTTCTTTTGTCACATGCAGATGATTTTGAAAAGAAAAAACCCAATATAAAGAAGAACTCAAAGGCTCCAGCTAGGAAAAAGGAAGAAGATTGTGATACTGAAGTTTCCAACTCAGCAAAAACTTCCAAACCTTCGAAACAAAAAGAAGCAAAATCACAAATAAAAGAAAGTAAAAGTAATGCTAGAAATAAAGAGAATTTTATCAAAGAGGAAACATGCAGGTAAACTTATTTATCATTTAAGTCTATAGGAGCTTTTTCTTCATCTTATTTCTTTCTGTGGTTTGATTGTCAAATAGTCAATCTGTTGTTACTGATGCAGAGGTCATGCTTCATTTATTTCCCTATTTTTAGTCTTTAATAAACAAGCACCTACATTTCCTGATGATAATATGTTTTGATGGTTTTAACAGTGACTCACTGAAGTATCCTCAGAAGGAGATGAAGTTAAAGACTGAATCTCCTGTTAAAAAAGAGATGGATGAAGACAATACTGACGATGATGATGATGATGATGAAAGTGAAGATGAATGGGAGGATGTGGAAGGTAAAAATTGCATATTTATTCATTTTAAGCACTTTTTAAGAGCTTGTATATCACAATGATTCTTCAACAGCAGGTGAACAGCATCGCACAGTTATTTGAAATAACTTAGCACACACAGTGTTATGGAAGATCCAGGAGCTGGTAGTTACTGGAGATGTTCTGTTTAAAGGTTGTTTGAACACCTGAGAAGGAAAATGTAGGTTCTTATCTCATCATCAGTCCTCCCTTGGAATCTATTCTGTGTTTACTTATAATTTAGTCATATTTTGTTTTTCCAGAACTCCAGGAACCTGCTGCAGATAAGTTAGAAGAAGCTGCTGTTTTTCCATCAGTGGGGCTGCCAAGCAAGCCCGTTGAGATAGAGATTGAAACCCCAGAGCAGGTGAAGAAAAGAGAGAGGAGGTAAGACCAAGGAGGTGGTGGAGGGCTGGAAAAGGCCTAAGTTAAAAATACCCTAAGTCTTGACTGTCATTGACTTACTGTGTTCTGGGTGAAAATCCCCACTTGGTGCAGACCATTGAGTTGGAATGTTGCAGGGTTGTGGGATGAAGAACAGTTTACACACTGACAATTCTACCAAAAATCTTCAGTGGAAGTTGGCGGGAATTGAGGAGGTTTTTCAGCTTCCTTGAAGATCAAGTGTGTAACTTCATTGTGTTTTACTATCTCCATTTCCAGTGAAGGGACAGCAACAGATCTCTGCAAGGAGAGCTGTGGGTGAATGGCATTGTGTTACTGCAGAATCTTAACAGCCTCTTCACATAGCCAGTCACTAAATCTTTCCTTGAGTATTCACAGAAGATTCTCTGGGATGGATTCTGTTTGTGAACTGACGCAGTTCAGGAATCTAGAAAGGCAGGTCCACAGAAATCCCACAACATCCATTTCTTTTGTAATCTTCTGCAGAGAAAAAAGAAAAGCTGAGTTTGAGATGTACCTTCGGAGAATGATGAAACGTTTCAGCAAGGAGGTTCGTGAGGACACACATAAGGTATTTGTCACGGAGACCCGTGGCTGAGAAGAAATGGAGCATAAAGATGTCTGAACTGATTTGTAATCAAAAGAAACTAATTTTTATCAAATAACATGGGGCCGTGCTAGAAGTGAAAAAATAGAGAGGCCGTAGTCCTGACAGATGTTCATTGAGATTTCCTCCTAAACTGTGAGTTGGAAACACCAGTTCCTGTGTTAGTAAAATTCTAACTCAAAGCATATGTGAGTAGGATATGTATTTCTCCATGGAGGGATATCTCCTCATTCTGTCAGGATTAAACTGCCAGTCATGTAGAGCAGGAGACATTTGCAAGGACTTCAGTGCTTTACTGTCTTCTGAAGACAGCACTGTGAATGCTTGGGAGGCTTCATTGTTGCCTGTCTCTGTTAAAAGGAGCAGTGAAGTATTCCTTGTCTTTACCATGGACAGTAGTTCCAATAAAGAAAATCTCTTGTGAACTCACTTTTAAACTTTCCTCTCTCAGGTTCACCTCCTGTGTTTATTAGCAAATGGTTTCTATAGGAACAGGATCTGCAGCCAGCCAGATCTCCTCGCCTTGGGTCTGTCCATCGTCCCCACCCGCTTCACCCAAGTGCCCGCAGGCCAAGTGGGCCTCATTTACCTTTCCAACTTGGTGAAATGGTAAAACTCTCTTCTGATCATGCTGTCACATAGAATGTAGAGCTAGGGTTCAGGGAGAGGGGTAACAGTAATTAACAATTTTCTGTGGTTTTTTGGATTTTATATACAAGGGTGAGAGGGGCTGTGCTTTTTACAGAAGGAGAGGGTGAACTCTGAAGTTTAAGAATATAGTCACAATCACTGGACTATAAGCAGGTGTCTGGTATTTCAGGTTTGTTGGAAGCTTCACTGTCAATGATGAGCTTTCCTCTGAAAAAGGAGAGCCCCTTCAGTCAACACTGGCGAGGAGGTTTGCCATCTACGCTGCACAGGATGATGAGGAGCTGGTTCATGTAAGAGACTGGGAAGTGCAGGGTTGGTGAGTTTGGATGCTGCGTGTCAGGTCATACACAAAGTAGTGGGAGGGGTGGATTTGAAGAAAGCAGATTGGTGACTTAAGTGATTCTGTAGCTTTTTATTTTCTTCTGTTTTTATCTGGAGAGCTCCTGTGATTAAATTACTCAATTTAAACTGTTTTGCAGATATTTTTAATTATTCTGCGAGCATTACAGCTGCTGTGTCGCCTCGTGCTGTCTTTGCAGCCTATTCCTCTCAAGGAGACAAGACCAAAGGTAGTTTTTGTTGTTTGTGTGGAATAAGGAGTAGGTTACCTATTTCAGTAGGATTAAAAAAACTTTCTGGCTGTTACTTGCATTGAATTGCTTACTGCAGGAACCGGGGTCCTGTCTACATTGCAGAAAATGCATACCCTTAATTTTTAATTTTCTTTAAAAAAGCCACTCATTTCTGTGTTTCACCAAAGATTTCTTAACGTTTCAGTGGGTTTACGTTTCTTTAAAACTTAGACAGCAACTCTTCAGCCAGTTGCCTGAAGTTTTCAAGTCCCTAAGACATGTGAATTGACTGTGGCTGCCAACCTTTGGTCTGCATGAACCTTGGGCTCATTTCAGTCTTTTCTTTTTACCATATTCTTAGCTGTGGTGATAAAAGTGACCTGGGCTGTTTCTTTGCAGGGAAAGAGCTCATCCAAGAGGCTGTCTCACAGCAGCACCTCTGAGGGGCAGGAGAGTTCTGCCACAACACCCAAAGCTGGGGCAAAAATATGTCCCTGCAAAAAAACCAAGCAGGACGAGAAATCCTCAGGGAGCAAAGAAGACAACAAGGAGCCAAAGAAACCCAAAACTGCCCAGACCAAAAGGACACACAAGTCAAAGCTGACTAAAGGCAGCCAGGAACAGGAGGAATCAAGTAGTGAGAGCAGTTTAGCAGAAAAGGATGTGCCAGTCAGGCCCAAGAATGACCGCCGGAGACGAGTGGCCTCCAAAGTGTGTTACAAGGAAGAGAGTGGAAGTGATGAGGGCAGTGCTTCGGAGTTTGAGATTTCAGAGGAGAGTGATCTCTCTGATGAGGATTTTGAAACTGTCCCTAAAAGGCGGAGGAGCTCACTGGCCCCCCAGAACTCAAAGGTGACAGCTGTAAAAAGCCCAAAAACTGAGACATCAGGATCAAGGCTATCAAAAAATTCGTGTGGAGCTGAGCCTAAGCCAGCAAAAAGTACAACTCCAGCCTTGCCTCAAGCACAGAGGAAGAGAAACAAAATCATTTCTAGTGATGAGGATGATGGGCAGCAGGAGGTGAGGAAAGCAATGGGCACAGACCAGTGGCTGGAGGTTTTCCTTGAGCCTGAAGACAAATGGGTTTGTGTAGACTGTGTTCATGGCAATGTGGGCCAGCCCCAGCTGTGCTTCGCGCATGCCACAAAGCCGCTGTTCTACGTTGTGGGATTTGACAATGATGGGAGTGTCAGGGATGTGACACAAAGATACGATCCAGTGTGGATGACCTCAACAAGGAAGAGCCGTGTGGACCCTGAGTGGTGGGAAGAGACACTGCAGCCATATGAAAGTCCATATGTGGAGAGAGACAAGAAGGAAGAAAATGAGGTAAATGGTAATAGGTTGTTCTGGACATGTAGTGCCAGGAGTCCAGTCCCTGGATTCTCATTCAGGCAAAAAGCGTTAGAAATCTCCTTCCATGAGGAAAGAGGTTTGTATTTGAACTTAAAATGTCAAGATTGAACATGTTTTAAAGAGAATATACAGTGATAAATTTAAATAATAAACGATGGAGGTTGTTCAGAGAAATTTGCATAGCAGAAGTACTGCACAGCTTGTGCTGGACACTTACTAGTGAGGTTTTGTACAGTTTAGCATTACCCTTCTCGGAGAGAGTTTTTAAAACACATAGGTCAGGGTGCACATCTAAGTCCTTATTTACAGCAAGAATGCAATTTCTGTTGGCTCATCTGATTAGTTTCTGGTGGTTTTCTTCTTTGGTCCATATTATAGTCATTCTTACTTTCTTACAAAGCAAGAACGTTGTGAAATTTCTCTTTTCTGTATAATTCTTACAGTTTCAAGTGAAGCTTCAAGATCAGCCTCTACCAACAGCAATTGGAGAGTACAAAAACCACCCTCTCTATGCACTGAAGAGGCACCTCTTGAAATTCCAGGCCATCTATCCTGAGTCAGCTGCTATCTTGGGCTACTGCAGGGGAGAGGCTGTCTACTCCAGGTGAGTTGTGCACCTGTTGTCATCTGCATCTGTGATCTTTGTAAGAAATTGAAGAGCTAATTTGCATAATGGTATCAGCAGTAACGTTAGGTGAGGCATTTAGCCACTCTGACAGCATTTGTGTATCACTAAGACACAGTTTTTTTTATGATTCCTAATGTGATAAGTTTTCTGTGTATCTGTTATGGATCACGTAAAAACTCTTACATTTGCTTCTTTCTGGCCTTTTTAGAGACTGTGTACACACACTGCACTCCAGGGACACTTGGCTGAAGCAAGCTCGAGTGGTGAGGGTTGGAGAAATGCCTTACAAGGTAAGAGGGTTTGACTTCATCCTGTGCAATCCACCTGCCCTCTAAAGCTCAAGCCCAGTTCTGTTTTGGTTTTGTCTTCTCTGTTGTCAGCAGATGTAGATTTCACACTTGCTTGCATGGTTTGTGGTAGCTGGCACCTGCTGTGCCTTTAGTTCCTACATGCTACCCAAAGCCCAGCTTTGTCTTTTTCCCACCCCAAGGGTATCTGGCAGAACTGCTCCCTTTTCACCTTCTCCAAAGGCATCCCAGTGTTTTATGTGCACTGCTGGATCTCTGCCTGTTGTATACAGGTGCTGTGGGTTGGCATTTGTAGGCAGTGGATATCAAAGCTCGGAAACAGCATTCCTGCTCTCCCTGAATCTTCTCCTTCAGTGTCCTAGGAAACCCTGAAATCACTATCAGCTTCTTGTGATGTTCCAGGCCTGGTTGTTGTATTTGCAGATGGTGAAGGGATTTTCCAACCGGGCGAGGAAGGCGCGCCTGGCAGAGCCAGCGAACCGGGACCGGGAGGACCTGGCGCTGTTCGGCCGCTGGCAGACAGAGGAATATCAGCCTCCCATAGCAGTGGATGGAAAGGTAGCTGGGAAGGTAGAGGGCTGCTGCTAAAGGAGGTGGTTTGTGTGGAGCTCTGGGCTTTTGTAAGATCAGTCAGCAACATCTGGATTCAGGATTAAGAGTTCAGAGGTGAATGTTCACAAGAGGAAATAATCAAACTCTACCGAGGCCTTGCTTTCACAAGTACAGATAGTGAGTGCAGGCTGCAAAAATCAAAATTTTGTTGATCTGATCTTCCTAGCCCATGCTTGCCTTGCTAATTCTCTGCATTACAGGCTGAGTAACAAAGCTTGGGCAGAGGACATAGCTAGGAGTTAACTGTGCAGCTAAAATCTAGGCTTGTACCTTGTCATGTGAATAGTAATTGAGTATTGGAGTAGAATGTAGCAGGTCAGGAGGGCAGAGTCCCTGAGTTGGAGCAGGTATTTTCAGCTCTCTGCAGAAAGCAGGATTATCAGCATCTCTCTTTAATTTTGCTGTAACAGGTTCCTCGGAATGAATATGGAAACGTCTATCTCTTCCTGCCATCCATGCTACCTGTTGGCTGCGTGCAGCTGAAACTTCCAAACCTGAACAGAGTGGCACGGAAGTTGAACATTGACTGTGCTCAAGCCGTCACTGGATTTGATTTTCACGGCGGCTACTCACACCCAGTGTATGTAAAAGCTGCTCTGTTGCACCTGCCAGATGTTGATGTCCTGCAGATGTTGTGTATCTTGTGTTAAGTGGAGCATGTGACCAGTTCCACACTTCGAACCTTTGAGACAGACAGTTCTGTCAGTATTCAGTAGCTTTTGGGCTGGGTCAGCAGGCATTTGCTCCTTTTCTTTTTCCTTCTCATAGCTGACAGAGGATTGTGTTCTCCTTCCTAGTACTGATGGGTATGTGGTGTGTGAGGAGTATAAAGAGGTCCTTGTTGCTGCCTGGGAGAATGAACAAGCAGAAATAGAAAAGAAAGAGAAGGAGGTGAGAATTATTTTTGCAGCTTCCTTATTGTTACATTTATGAAGTAAATTACATTGAAACTGGATGAACAGTCGAACAGGGCGGGCTGTGTAAGCGACAAGCACAGAGCCTTTTTTGATGGCAGTTTAAAAATCCTAAAGGTTTCCTTTTCCACAGGCATAAATACATTGAAACTCACAGTAGTAAATTTTTCTCTTCCAATAACAATCACCCACAGAAGCGTGAGAAAAGAGCTCTAGGGAATTGGAAACTGCTGACAAAAGGACTTCTCATCAGAGAGAGACTGAAGCAACGCTACTCCATCAAGGTATACTGCATTTCTATTAGTAATTTCTTTTTCTGGATGTTATTTTAGCTGTAGAATAGAATTTCCAGAGTGTAGTTGCTCAAAAGTCTTCAGCTAGTCAAAAAAACTATGGCAGAAGTTCAATGTGGTCATGTTCATCAAAGATTCATTACTGTTTAAAAAGGGATGAATGTTTTTATTTTTATTACTATTTTCTGTTTTGACATACCCCCCTAGATTTATTCCTCCAGCCCAAGCATGTAGCTAATAGGATGAGGGTGGGGCACATTTTCTTATAAGTTAGATGTTTTAGTTCTTAATTTTTTTCCCCAAATAGAAAGGTGAAAAGCTTGATCTTTTTAAAACAGGTTGGTTTTATTGTTCCATTGTCAAAAATGTTTTGCTTGTGTTGAAAGAATGTTTGATGTTCAGAGATAGAAGCCCTTCGGGTGAGAAGCCCAAACCAGAGCAACCAACTTCTCTAAGGTCACTCAGTGTCACTGTGACCAAAGACAAGCCCTTTCAGAAAGAGGCAGTTATCTTAGAGTAACTTTCTGATTTTCACACCTGTGTTTTCCAGACTGAGCCATCAGCACCTGAGACAGAGAAAGGAGGGGGATTCTCTTCTGATGAAGAAGGAGCTCCGAGCTCAGAGAGCGCAGTGGGGAACACAGCCATTTATTGGCCCCAAAATCGCCAGCTGGAGAAACAAGAAGAGAAAACAACCAAAAAGAGCAAGCGAGAAAAGAGAGGAGAAGCAGCTCAATTGTTCCCGTTTGAGAAATTGTGATGACAAGCTTTTCTTTGCTCTTTTCAGATGCAGGAAAAACAGTCATTATAAAAGTATCCTTTGCCAGTTAGGGCCTTAGGTCTTCCTGTGCACTTGTGTTTCTGAGCTGTCGGGGACCAACCTAATTCAGTATCCAGTTTTCTTTGGTATCACAGGTATCACTTAGATATTAGTTAGATTCTCCTTTCATCCTTGGACTTGGGAGAAGTAGACATGGAGCTGCACCTTCTGAGATCACTTTGCTTTGTTGGGGTTTTTGCTCTCTTTTGTATGACTCAGCACTAATAGTTGAGTTTCCTGAGGCACTCTGTCATTAGCAGTCTCTTTTCCCATTTTTCTCAATTTTCATTTTTCCCTGCTTGCTCAGAACTAAAGGAGCTAGCTGTTTTTTACCTGTCTGTAGAGAGGTGGCCAAAGGAATGCTGATGCGTGCTTTGATCCATAGCTTACCCAAATCAGTGGTGAGGTAGAGTTCTGGCATTTGTGTCTCACGGGGAAATACTTCCTCTTAAGGCCTAAAACCCCCCCCCCACAATCAGAGTATGTGGGAATTAATACTTTCTAAAGAGTACTTGCATTTTGTGATCTAAGTTTGGCTTTTCAGCCTACCATCTTCCTTTACTCTCAGACATCTTGTGCTTTGGAAGGGAGAAATCCTGTCCTTACTACAAACTTAAGGTTCAATATGTGTTCTTAAGTAATGTGAATATATATGTATTTGCTTCTGTTGCTTATCAAGATCCTGTTCTGGAGCAAAACATGTAAAACTGGCTAAATGTCACTCTTGGAACAAAATTCACTAACACCACAGAATTCTTGTTATCTAGTACCATAGCATTAAAAAATTGTTGAGGGAGGAATGTTAAATCTACATAAGCTTCTTCTGCACTTTTTTAGTAGAAATACTGATCTGTCTTTGGCAGTATTATCTATCTAAATTCTACTGACACAGTCTCTTCAAAAATAGAGGGGAAAAAAATTTAGTCACTGCTGAACATTGTCACAGAAGACTGAAATGTAAGAAAATGGCTTTCATGTAATTATGTTCAGAAAAAAATCTATTTTTGTACTGTATTTGTAGATCAAAATAAAGTTTGAAAAAAAGAATATGTTGTCTGTTTTCTGAATGCACAGGTAACACCCAGTCTCCTTAAAACACAAGAGGCTGTAGCAGTCAGGTTCAACCATCATATTTTTCAAATAATCTCAGAGAGGCAGGGAAACGACTGACTTCAGTAGTCAGTAATGGGGAGTAAGCCCATGGCAGGCTGGCCGCAGCCTGGCTTCACACACAGTACACAGACCAGAGAGCAGCTGTGCTGTTAGGGGGAACTCACTTCCCAAAACAGGGAAATATTTGCAAGACAAACAAAACCCAACAATAGAACACTAGTTCTTGTGGAAGCTACAAACTAATCCTCCACCTACCTGGACATAAAACATGCAGTACTTGAATTTAATAAAAAAGCCTACAGACCAACCTTTTGAAAACTGTATTTTATTAAATATACAAAAGCTCAGCACTTCTGTAGAAAATTGTCACTTCAGTACGTAATGCTGGTCAGTGTTCTGCATCATGGGTAAAACAGCAGCAGTTCAAACCCAGTTTCTCTCCCCCGTGGAGCACAACTCCTGACTGCTGGAGCACAGCTTGGTGTCGGTGAGCAGCAGGAAGACTGTGCAGTGTCACTCCCGTGTGCCAGTGCCTACACGAGGCCACCTCCTCTACCCACCCTTTCACTCACTGCTCCTGCTTTTACCAGCAGGCTGGAGCTGTGAGACCAAACATTCAAATACCAAAAGAATGAAAGTAATTAGGACTAATAAAGTAATTACAAATTCTCAAAACATTTATGATTTCTAACTCAGATTTCTATTTCAATACCATTTCTAGCAAACGATTGCTTCTATGTATGTTCAAGTCAAGTTCCTTTGGTACAAAGAATAGTCTTCTGATGGTCATACATAGATTTCATAATTGAAAACATGATTTTTGTACTGAATTGTGTATACTTTAAAAAACCCCCAAAACAGTAGTGTAGGAGGGGCCCATCTGGAAGCCAGACTACAGCTTGGTGGAGAGACCTAAGAGTGTCTCTAACTCCAAGTACTGGTTACAGCAGAAGTATGTAAACATGAGCCATCACAACACTACAAGGCATTCCTCTAACATGATACAAAATTAACAATTTAGGCTACTAAAATCTATGAAAACTAATCAAGCAAAAATGTTTCCATTACTTAATTTCATGGGGTATGTTCATTGACCTTATCAAGAGAAATTAAAGAAAGGAACAGTATACACAGCAAAAAAATCACAACTATTTTAAAGACTACACATTCAATTATAAAAGTCAATGTTGTTTCAAGGCAGTAGGTTTTATATTTACAGGTGAGTGACCTCTGAGTATTCCTTTAAGTTCAATTTGAAATGAAATTTTTGAAACGGTTCTGCAATGATATAGTCCAGGCCATCATTTTGGATGCTTAACCAAGAACAACTTCAGAGACTTTTAAAATCTGGGGGAAATCAATGATAAATCTGCCCGGAGCACTGCTAATGTGGCCACTCATTACATCAGTGACTTTGAAAACCCTCAGTCCAAAAGCAGAGGGTTTACATGAGTATTGTGTGGAATTTACCTAAGCTATGTTTTCCCTTTGAACACAGACACTGCCAAACACACCAGCCACAGGAGTGTGCCTGACTGTGCGAACAAGAAAAGGCGGCAGAGGGAGGGTTTTTCAGAGACAGGCAGGCACACGTACTTCCTAAGGACATCTAACCACGGACCATTGGATGCAGCTGGCACTTTCTCCAAAACACACAAGGTGCCCCACCCAGCAAGGACCTGCCAGTTCTCAAATCAGGGGGAATTACAAAGCAGTAAGAGGTACAAATGTGCTTGTTCATTAACTTGCCGTCAATACACACACCCAAAATGCTTTTTTCCCCAAGGCTGGTGTAACTGACTTCCCACAAACAGCACCCTATAGTCCTATGGATAACGTGTAGCAATAACCACATTGAAGCCTCCTCCCCAGCTCTCAGTGCTCGCTGCTGAGCCGTGATTTGCTGTAAGCTTGCTGCAGGAACTGGGCAGAAATGCACTTGAGAAGGTTCTAACCAGGACTGCACTCAAGAACCGACCACCTCCTTGTCACTGCTGCTTCTTGGGTGGAACACGGGATCTGGCCACCGCGATGGGGACTATGGAGAGCAGCGCGAGGAGCAGGGCCCAGAGTGGGCGGTAGAAGAGCCAGCCCACGGAGATGGTCAGCAGGGATAGCGAGCTGGCCACGCACAGGGCAAACGCCTTCAATCCAACGTTAACCAGGTCCCTCACAACAGGAAACCAGTCCACTGCAAAGAGAATTAAACGTGGCATGAAGTAGCTGGTAAGATGACAGTTTAAAAGAAAGTCTGATTCATGCCTAGGATCTACACGCTAAAAATTGCAATCACAAGACAGACTCAAACTATTTATCGAGAGCACTGGATTAGGCATTTCAGCAGAGCAACATCAAGACATTTGATCATTAAGAAACAGCTAAACATATAAGGCAAGGCTATCCTCATCTCTTCAGAGAGGAAGTAACCCAAAATGACGTCTGAATATTTGTCCAAAGCTTGAGAAGCAGAGGAGACAGATAGCCCTGCAGCTATGGAACAAGTTTAGGGTAACTGATACAAGCTGCTAGCACAAAAATTCCTTTCTGGCAACAATAACTCTTGGAGCAGTGTGTATATGGATAAATAAATCAGAAAAAAAAAGTTCACAGCTACAAAGCGAATTACATCTTTGATATCTGAAGATTATACAAGTTTGAGGCGTTGTCCTGCTTTTCTGTTTTTACTCCAGCATTTTTCTATATTAAAAGGACAAACACAAACTTTCTTTGCTGTTTGTTTACAGTAGTGTAGAATAACCAGACACAAAACTTTATTTCTATACAACTGGTGATTAGGACCTGTTGGGGGGACCAGTTGTGTGTGGGTGCAAAAAGTAACTGTATTGCAGCACCTTGAGTTAGATCTGAAAGAACCAGCCCTACATGTGCTTCAGCTTTTTATTTTGGTAAGCACTGGGCTGGGATCTTCTGAGACTGGCAGAAGATATTTGTGTGGGGTTTTTCAATGTTCACAAGGCAACCACTTGGTTTTGGGATCCTGTTTACCTGCAGTTGCCTACAGTGACTTTTCAGACCAAATGAAGTCTGAGTTCAAACCAGATTTCTCCTGGTCTCCAAATGAATTAACTCTCTAGAGGGTACGATCTTACTTCTAGATCATTTTACCTTTCTGTGAAAAACTTACCTAATGTGTAAAAGATTCGGGTCATCAGGCTGATGCCCACAAACATTGAGAGCCACCCTGCTGCACGGAGGGCCCAAGTCTTCACGGTGTTACTCTCATGCTCCTTCTGAAACACCTCCTGAAAGCAAACACCATCACATGCAGCCTGTTTCTCCTTTTCAAGATCCTCTTAATTCCAGTATATTACAAGCCAATTAGAGCCAAGAGCATTTTAGTAGTACAATTTCTCCCGTAGAAGATATATTGCAGCTCTTTCTGCAGGGTCTGTGCAGTATGGCAGTACACGGCAATAGACTGAACAGTGCAGCACGGGGAAAACTGGCACTTTTCTTAATTAAAACAACCTAAAAAGCACCATTCAACACTACCCACAGGCAGAAAGCACACAGGTTTTGCTGCAATTGGATACATCCAAAATTACTGTGGAAAATAAGACACTAATAAGTAACCATAATAAAAAAGGAAGATTCTGACTTCTTTCTTGAAGGAAGAGAGAAAAGGCAACAATATCCACTGATGGCTGAGGGAAAGGTGTGTGAAAGAGAGCAAGCTGGATGCAGGGAAGAAAACCTAAAAGCTTTTCATCAGGAAAAGCAAAATTAAATGCCTAAAAGGCGTTTCATCAGGCAAAGCAAAGCATCTCTTTGCAAGAATTCTGAGTGAGATTTTTTTCAAAACGAGTTGTACAACCCTCTGGCTCAACAAAATGTTCACATGAAGACAGGACATTAGAAAGCACTAAATGGTAAGAAATGTGTAAGACTGATTGATTACTTGTACATACAAGTACTCAATGAATTATTTATTTGTAACCAGTTCATTTTCAATGAAACAAAACTCTGTCTAATGAAGATTCAGAGCTTACAGCAAAGGGTTGATTCTACTGCTACTCTTTCAAGTCAAAACAAAGCTTTTTTAACTGCTTTTGGGAGCCCCTGTACACTCTTGACATCTGGGGTTTTTTACAGCAGGGCATGAAACAATCATTAATGGAAACAAACCTACTAAAAGGAGTAAATGAATCACCAAATTGCTGGAGCATGCAGGATTTATTGAAGCATAATACTCTCCCTGAAGGTTCTTTCTCAGCCAAAATAGTAAAAAACATTTCAAACAAGCCTCAACTCCTGTTATTAGGAGCTGAAGAAAGAATAACTCTTATGGTTTATTTAATTAAACCCTGATTTTTACTATTTTTACATGTGACTTGTTCAAAAACATGTGCTTGCATGTGTAAGTAGGAAACAACCAAGGAGCAAATAAAAACAAAATGAGAAGGCACAGAAACAATCTTTAAAGCAACAGACAGAATGTGCAGAAACCTGGAAGCAAACACAGGCTACAACCTGTTGTCCAAGAACGAGAGAGAAAAGCCAATATTTGTATGAGTATCTCCTCCTCTAGAGCAGGTCTTAAGGAGAGTAAGAACTTCCTTTTCTGCTGCTTCTGCACTACCACCTGGAGTTTTAACCCTTCACCAGTAGAGTGTGGTATCTCACCTCCACAGAGAGGTCCCCAGGGTACAGAATCTCCAGAACATCTCCAGACTTGGTATGATATGGAACCAGCTGATCACCTCGCTGCCGAGCAATCACAGTCACCTTGGAAGAAAGGAAAAAATATTCACTGGTTACTGAGTTGGGAACAGAGCTTGCAAAATACAAAAACAGCTGAAGACTCACCTTAGCAGCAGTGCCCAAATAGGGATCATCTCCACTCAGACCTGCATAGAAGAAAGAGACACGAAGGTCTCCCACCTACAAAGAGAAGATTGGAAGTCAAGAAAGATTGCTTTACAAAGAGGAATCACAGGAAAGACGACTCAGCACAGGAACATCCTTTATTCACCAACACTTTTTCTGAATTTATGTCAAGCAAGAGGATAGCCAGAATGATTTCCAAGCTGTCTTTTTTTCAGGCTAGCTGACAGCTAAAACAGGAGAGCTCAAATGCTGTTTTGTAATATCCCCTCTGATTATGCTGCAGGAGCACATGATAGGCTTTGTTCATCCCTCGTTATTTCATCTTTTGGCAAAACAGGGCAGGCAGCACAATCTGACAAGTTGGTTGATTGTACTCCCCAATACAGCAAGCCAGAGGGTAGAACCCACCTCCCAGCACCATCCCTTTCCATATAAAAGCACAGCAGACTCGGAAAACGGAGAACAAAGGAGCAGGACTGGCAGCTTTCTGCAAGAGAAGCACTCATTCTGAAGGTCTGCACTAAGGGAGTCATCTTAAGTGATGGTCTGCACTCCATTTTCTATTCATTTAAATAGAAATGGGACACGCCCCAATTCCTTTTTCACACACAAGTAATCACTGCTTTAGTTTATCTTCCCCATCTTACTTCTGGACGCCTGGGGTTGTCGCTGTGATAAAAGTAATCTCCTCCTCTGGTAACATCAGCATGGGGATCTTCCAGGTGTGACAAGCTCAACTGCTTGAAATCATCAATTTTATCCACGAGACCTAAGAGAATAAAGCATCAAGCTGAGGCCCAGTGTCTAACCTGGAACAGCCAATTTCCTGGCTGGCTTCCTGATTATCACTTGACAAGACAGCTATTGTGGAAAGAACCAAAGTCCACTGCTGATGCAACAGCAGACACAAAGCCAGTACAAAACAATCCTTACCCTTGGAAAGAACAAAGCTGCCGACCTGGACGTTAGGAGAAACAGCAGTGAAAGACTCCACAGCCATGGCACTGAGGAACAGAAAGAGTCCCTCATTAGTCCCAGAATTATGATCAAACTCTTGATTTGCAGTATGTAAAATATAGCACAGAAAAGGTACAAAGAGCTAAATGACTGTCATGATGTGAAAACAAATCTGTCAAGAAATTGTCCAGACTGCATACTGTTGGAGCCATTAAAATAAGTTAAGACAATGCATGACTGCTCTGAACTGCTCTAATTTCTTTATGCCTTCGTTCTCCCAACTACCAAAAGAACAACAGTTTCCGTCTACTGCACTGTTATGAAATTAGTCATTTAGCTTTCATCTTTGATCAGATCCAGTGACAGAATTCAGAGGGACTGTGCCAGATGGTACCTTACCTCGGGTTTTTGTGTCCAATTTCTCGATCAAAGTTTCTGCTGTTCACAACTTCTGACTTCCACTCTGTATCTAAACAGAATGATAAGATTGAGGAAAAGACACTCAGATCTCAGTTACTGAAGACACCTCTCAATCAATCAGTTCTAGGTTACACTTCTAGTGCTACTGTGTACATCAATGTCTGTGATAGTCTGTACTGTTACTTAGATCCATCCTCCTAGCATATTAACAGGGAATGGCAGGATTTAGGGTGAAAAAAGGTATTTTAGGGATAAAATTATAACTCAACATTGCTCAGCTTTGCTGCTGGCATCTTCCATGATCAGGCTTTAATTCCTGGCTCCACTCTTTGGGAATAAGCTGGTTTTGTGATAACAAGGGGCAGGGGGCAAAGGGAGAAGAGTCTGGAGTGAACTTGAGCCCAGGAAAGGGTGAGTCCAAATGTGTTTTGCCAACACCCAAATCAGTAATTAAAGATTTAATTGACAATAAAGATGAGTCTGTTTTGCCCATGACGGGGAATTGGAAAGCCATCTCCCTCTCCTTCTTTCAATCTGTCCTTCACTCCTGTCGTTTCCAATTTCTTCCCCAGTCCTGCTGAGGGGAGAGTAATCAAGCAGCTGTGTGGGTCCAAGCTGGCAGCCAAAGCTAACCCACCACAGCTAATAATACATAGACATTTATAGGACAGAATCCATCAATCTTGAGAGGACAGCTGTTTTTTTAGATGGCATTTCTTTTTGTTCCCTGTCACAGTGAGGCTGTTTTTTGTGGCTCACAATCACCACCTTTGCCCCTTACATACCTCCATGCTACAGGGTCTTCATGCTTCATTCAGCTGAGTGCTTTTATATGATCACACCCAGAAACTGCTGCATGCCCACGTTACACATCCATGTGCTTTAATCAGAGATAAATGAAGCACAGAGACCAATCTCCACATACACGATGACTCAGAGTACTCTTCTGCCACTGGGTAGATCAGAATAACGTGCCCAGTTCTGCTCCTGCCAAAAAAGCACTTGGCAAAAGCCACAGTGCACATCAGAAGGTGCTGGTGGTTTTCACTGGCTGGTATCAACATCTAAACAGGTTCTCAAGAGGCTCCCTTACAGGCTGGAGCTACTCTGCTTTTCCCTGTCTATTCTCTTCTGCTCACAGCTGACATATTCCTAATTACTGCATGTCTGAAGTGTAATCTCAGGTGTAGCTTTGAACACACTCCCATCTCTGCCCATCTCCGGTCACTGAGGACCTTATGGGCCCTATCTCTGGAGCATCCCTGGACATTCCTCTGAACTTTTAGGGATTTCAAAACAAGACTCAGATTTTCTGTAGCCCTTGCTTGCTGACAGCACATCTCCTTTCACTTCAGTTACTTCAGGGAAGGGAGGTTGTCATTTGTTTAGGAAAGACAGTTTTTGCTTATTTCTTAATATTCCTTTCCTTTCTTTCCCAAGAAGAAAACACAGGTTTTACAACAAAAATCAAAATACACACACACACATAAAAGGCCAAAGTTACATGCACAAAAAGAAAGGGACTTCCTGTTGATCAACTTACTGTATGAATACTTTGTCTCTTTCTTAATCTCACCATTCTCTTCATATTCCCTGCAGAGAAAAAGGGCTGGGATGAGAACCAGCACAGTGCACACACATCCCTGCTCAGGGCAGAATACACTTCACCAATGAAATGCACAGACAGATCTCTGGCAACACAGGCTTATCTTTATACATAACCTAACTCTTCTCTGAACTACCTGTTCTGAAGACAGAGATTCTCTGTACCAGGAGACAACTAGACGCAAGTGCTCAACAGCCACACCCCTTTTAATCCCATGTTTTGAACAAGGAGGTGTTGACTAGATTGATGAGGAACAACCAGAATTAAATACAGTGAGACAAGCTGGCCCAAATCAAGTCTTTAACAGATGCTACACCATAAGCATGCTAATACTGAGAAATTATTTTTCACACCTTCACAACCTCTGACTCCTTTTTCTTATGAGACGAAAGACATTTGGAATATGAATTCTGTGCACTCACACCTACATAACAGCTAATAACATTCATACTACCATCGGTGGAATTATTAGCAATAGCAGAAATGTTTTCCCTGTTTGGGTTGCAACTATTAGCAGAGCAGTTAATATCTCTCAAGGAAATTAAAGTGATTCTCTAAAAGAAAAAAAAAATCCAAGAGCTCTAGAATTCTCTTGCTATAAAGAGTTTTTTGTTTTGTGGTTTTTTTTTTTTTTTTCTTAGGTATAAGGAGAGAAAAAAAAATTGTGATAGGATCCTGGTAACACAACAGCCTTATAAACAACATTTAAAGATTACTTTCACTTACTTGGAATCTTCATATTCTACCCACTGGTACATTTCCACGTTACGCTTAAGTTTGACAGCTTGGATGGAGACCCCATAGCTGGGGTCAAACAAAGGCTGTGCAAAGATCAGAGAAAATACAAGTCAGTCTAAATGCTGTACCTCAACCTCAAACACTGCACTTTTATTACTGAACCCATTTACATACCTCACTGTACAGTTAGCACTATCTTACACACAGGTGAACGCAGTATTATTGTTATGAAAGACAAAAAGGAATGTCAATTTTCTGGCAAATCTGACCTGAAGAATCATCATCAAAAGTTATTGCCATAGTGAAGGACGAAACCAGAAATGCTGACTATGAGTTCACAGGTTTCAGTGTTTAAACCAGGAGATTCCGTTTTGCTGGAAGGTGCTGTGTTACCTTCTGCAAAGTGGGTGGACCATGGAAAATGTCACCACTACTGAAAAGTAAGAACTTGCAGAGCTCCTGTGCTGCAAGAGCCTGAAGGCTTTACAATATCATGAACACACAGCAGGTTCCCTACACAAATGGCAATCGAAATTATCCATGAAAGGCAGTGTGAGGGTAAACACAGCTAGAGCTTGGCATGTGGCTTGGGAGAAAGGAGTCCAAGGCCATTCAGCATCTCCCTGATTCCAGGCCAAGAATCAAAGCTTGAGTGGTAGCTGGCAATACTTAAAGGAGGAGAAAAGCCACGTGTCTTTTCCTGGATATCAAACAAAACTTTAATTGGCAAAGACTTTTCCTTCCCTCCAAGCCTGAAACACATCTTCAAGGTACTATTTTATTTACCTTAGATGTACTCAGAGCACCAGCCAGGTGCACCAGTCTCCCCTCATTCTGCTGAGAGATACCGTGGATGCTGTCAAGAGGGACCACAAGAGAAAGCCCCTCATCGAGAGACTTGGCTGTCCTTAAAGCTCGTCCCTGCAATGACGAAAACAGAAATCAAGTTGTGGAGAATCAACGTCACAGCAGTATTTTGTGAACAAGGTTAGCAGACAAGTGAACTGATGGCCACAAGGAATGCTTGTATATTCAGCTCAAGGCATATTTTTGAAACACACTTGTACTTCTCCATTCTCTGTGTCTGACCCAGTTTGGGGCAGTACTTCTCACCCAGGCAGCAGGACCATTAACACTGACTAAGCTTCTCAAACAGACCCAAATTCTTCCTACAAGGCCCAAACTTACCTCTTACCTTGTTCATTGTTCCAAATAACTGCAAAAATGATACGAATTATGGTTCATTTTTCCACACACCTATATCGACTCCTTGGCAGAAGTTTTGCCTGCCCTACCGTCATATTCTAGTGTGGTTTTTTTTCTGCAAAGTCATCAAAATTGGGAGTAATTATTTTTCCTCTTGTAGAGTTATGAAAGGAAGTCTCTAAGTGAAAATCCACAGAATTCTGTTCTCCACTCCAAAATTGCCAAAACAAGTATGTTTTCAATGGTAGGATGTTAAGATTCCTGGCTTACTTTTTTTTTTTTTAATCTAAAACCAAGACATAAAATAATACTGAGAAAAAATGAATAAATAACACCCACCCCCCTTTGCAACACGGGGGATGAATTCCTTTAATGTAATTACAACAACACTAGAAATGAGGACCTTTTGTTATCTCAAGAAAAAAGAGAAGACGGGAACGTGGCTGGCTCATGCAACCCTCTTACCACAGACTGTTTCTTCATCAGTTTAAGTTTTGGATCTTATCTCTCATCACACACTGCTACTGTCTCTACTACACCTAGTTCTAGAGAAATACTACCTGTGGTTTCACTTTTCTGTTATATCCTGAGCATAAGCACCAAGTCCCCAGACAAAACCTCCTCTTCTCATGGATCAAGTAATAAAGCTGTGCACAAACACTGACAGTACTGCACTTACTTCATTGGTAAAAAGAAGGTAGAAGGCCAGAAGAAACGTCACAAGTCCAATCAACATGCCTCCAGAAGTCTCACTGAGCCGCTCCAGGAACCCTGGTTTGGGCTCACTTGTGATTTTAACATGCTCTTTTCTGCTGCCTGTGTCAGAGAACTGTTGGAAATAAACCAAAAACGCAATATTGGTGTGAAAGGGGAAAGCTTTCCATTTCAAAACAAGTCTTTTAGCTTTGTTAGCACTGCTTCTCTACAGAGCAGAACCTCTTGCCTTGGACCAAAACTTTCCCACACTTATTAGATGTCTCATCACACTTTTGATACCAGAAACACATTCCATAAATAAAACTCCAGCCTGACACAAAAAACTCCAATTTCTTTTATAGTGGTTCTACACGTTCAAGCTTTCTCGGTCTGTCTCCAGGTTCTGTATGTGGTGTCCACGCCCTGCATTCAGGCCATGAAAAATTGAGTAATAGCCCTGAATTCCTGACCAGCTAAAACATCGCTATAAATAACAAATTATGATTCACCTCACCAGGAAAGAGAGTGCCTGCACACTCTAACATAATTACATCCAGGGTAACAGTAACTTAAAACACGGCAGTGACATAGTACAAACATGAGAGCCTAGGGGTTTATTTGTGCCTATGCGGATTGTGAGGAGTCACCAAACCCAACATCAGCACAGGCACACAGCCAAGGCAGGGCATGGCGCTTCTCCGGCTCATCTGGAGATGCCCGGCGGGCTGCGACCGGCACAGGGCCCTGGCCACAGCCCGGGCACCTCGGGGGCGAACGGGCCGACCCGGGCGGGCGCCACACGGAGCGCGGAGCAGCGGCGGGGTAGGAGCGAGCAGCACTTACGTTCCTCGACATCCTGAGCCTACCACTCCCGCCGGGAACCACAACTCAGCGGCCGTCAGAACCGCGCACCGCCAACCGCGCGCTCCTCCGCCTCAGGGCTCCCCCGCCCCGAGCCGCTCCCCGCCCGCAGCGGCGCACGCCCGGACGCGTCGTTCCCGCC